>SMLS01045018.1:0-61149 GCA_004785975.1 Popillia japonica | reverse complement strand
GATAGGGGTAGAAATATATAGAATGTACTGTTTAACCACTTTCCCCTTAGAAAATATGTCTAGGATGCATTGGAAAAATGTATTGTCTCACTAACGCCTACACTACGCACGTTCAGTTATAGAACTTCAATGTGGGCTTAAAGGAGAGTAGGATTCCATAAGAATTATTTGAAAATTTCTTTCGATTCACACTAGTATGTATAATGTCAGTTCATGTTTGGCGTCCGAGGAGATTACATGACATTAAAGCTCATTTTTTATTATAATATTCACAATACTGTTCTCCTATTTAATTTATGATTTGCTACGTGTGTGCAAATTTATTTTTGCCTATACATTTTCAAATAAGTTATTCAAATATTTCATATGTACAACATTGTTTAGTGAAAGTAATCAATATCCACTGATTCATTTAATCAATGTACGATTTGTGTCAAGTGAAAAGTTTGTGGATAGATTTTTTAACCTAAAATTGTGACGTAGCATGGTACAGTAAAGAACACAATATTGTGATAGGTAAGCAATATTTCCAGTTGGATTGTCCGCTATTTGTCACAAAAGTTGCTTGTTTCAGAATACGAACGCGTCAATATATCAATATATCGTGATTTGCTTACTTATAATTTCGTTAAGAACTTACGGACTTAGGAACAGTTCAGTACATTAAAATTTCTGGTTATTCCTGAAACCTTGCTGTAATCTTTACCTACGGAGCCCTTGACCAGCACAATAAAATCTCATGGATAAACTTGAAGATTTTACAAATTTGCACTTTAAGTCATCGTGGAGTTCTGTGGTTCACAAAGCAATGTATCTAGAGAAGACCTGCTAATCTTTGAAACAATCCTATAAAAAATGTTTTAGCGTCGCAGCTCTTTAACGCCCATGCAAGCAGACAAAGTTCGAAAATCCTATAAATAAGCTTCTACCATCCGTAGGACAAGCTTCGAACTTATTCAATTTCATTTTAAACCTGCCATCAAGACGAATTGGTTTCTTGAGATTGCGACATCTGAGTGATTCAGTCTCTCAGAGCGATAAAGTTGTCTCCTCTGCCCTAACTATTTTCTTATGCATGAAGAAAGCACTATCTTTTAGAAGGACCCCAAAAACCTAAGAATATGGTCGTGAATACCACTAAAATAGCTCCTTCAGTGGTATTTCTAGTTTTATATGAAGTTTGTGAAATTTGACGCCAATTGGATAGTTTGAAGGAAATACAAATGTTCCTCGATTTGATTGGTACAATTGCTTCAACTATCCTGGAGAAACACAAGATTAGTGAAGTTAGTTGTTGATAATGCCGAGAACAATTGCGGGAAGCGCATACAGAAAATGACGGCACTGAGAATTTTAGCCAGTTGTTTCAAAATATTCTTCTTAAAAAAAACAGCAAACGAAGCAACATTTACAGATCCTAATTGTAATAAAAATTATATGTTTTGACCTGCATCTCCAATACTATTTAAATACAAAAATAATATATAGCATAGGTATAAAAATAGTAAATGAGATTCAAAGAATATTTAAAATATCGTTTACGAATGCTACCGACATATTCAGTATTAATACTTATTTTATACAAACATCCAATGGCGGTTTGTATTTCAATCTAATATTAAAATAAATGTAATACCAAATACAGTAATAATCACACCATCATCAGAAAAAGTAATATTTGTTGGTCAAATGCAGCGATGTTAAATTGCATACATTCTTCATAGAATTCTGGCTTTTGTTTTAATATCTATTGATTATCAAATTGAAATGCGCTATCAAACACCTACAAACAATTTAAAGCGAGTCCGCTTAAAAACTTAAATTCTATGGAAACTGCAGTCATGAGCTTTTGCAATTACATATATTCGTATCAATGTGGTTTATGGTTTATTAATAAACTATTGATTATCAAACATTGAAAAATGGCCATCACATATCTACAAGCAATAGGAAAAATATTTATATGAATTTGTTGACAATCAACTAGTCAACCGACATTAGTACCGATTATTAATAAGTGAATAGATAATGTTTTTAAATGTTGTCATCTAATAAAGAAACAAAAGACATACATACATATACCAGATTAAAATATTGGACCTTGCAACCAAAATAAGAGAATACAATACAGAGAAAGCAATATTTTTCTTATTATAAAAGAAGCTTTTCAGATTGAAAAATATCTGTATGCCTGACAACCATTTACTCAATATTATTCCTATTTCTGCAGACAAAGTTTCAGATGGTCTTTGCCGCGTCAGATAATTAAAAACTAACTAATAACACTGTATGTCTATATATCTTTTTTGCTAGGGTGCACCACTGCTGAGATATTCAACCCTAAACATATAGTTGGCTAAGTGGTTTTTTAAATGAAATTATGTATTTCTTTCATCCAATTTTAAGGCGTGTAGTTTTTTTACTCTCCAATAAGTGTTTTACTATTCCTTGGACCTTAAGTGAGAAAAATGTACTCTTAATGAATTTCCACAAAATGCTCTGTTTTCGAGAAAAATAAGTTTAACGAAATGTAATGTAAGAATTAATAATTTATCCAATTATTTATAGAAATTAGTAATAAGGCTCCACATTAGATAGTTGGGACTCGAATACACTTGGATACGTCGAATTAAAGATTCTCTAACAGAAGCTAGTACATTAAATGCATATTTGCATACTCATTAGATGTGTATTCCATTTTTATTAAACTAAGCAACTAATGAAAGTAATACACAGAATACCAATAACAAATAAATCAAATATCTGTAACCACAACAAATACAAACAAAATAGCAGGTAATTAAAACGGGAAAACTTATTATTACGGAGATTATAATAGCTTGTAATTTCGAAATAATAACTTGACAGTTCTATCAATCCTTCTATCCAAATGCGTATTTACATTAACTTTATCACAGCATCCCAAGATATTGAAATAAAAGTTACCTATTGACGTTTGCGCCATAATTGCATTAAAAAAACCACTTAGCCAATTCTATGTTTAGGGTTGAATATCTCAGCACTGGTGCACCCTAGCAAAAAAAGATATAGGTATAGAGATACAGTCATACTTTTACATAAACTTTATGTATCCGAGATATTGCCCGCATATTCATGGACACCCTGTATAGTCATCTTCATAGAACTGGATTGAAATTCTTTCATTGGTATACTACCGCTTCGTACAATAAAACTATCGCATACTATAGCAAAAGAACTGCACTTGTACGCTAAAAGTACTTTAACAGCGGAAGTAAAGTTTCATAAAATGTAATGTGTTCTTGTTCCCATTAGTCGCAGCACCGTAGTAGAAATTCTAAAAATGCGAAAACCTGATGGTGTAGATAACACAATAAAAGTCGTTCTAGTTACACCTCTTATTCTAGAACATAGACTCCAAAAGCTGTATCAAATAATCAACGAATTGAACTGTAAGAGCAGTCTAAATACGGAAAAGGAAGAAATGTTAGCGCAAATAAGGAAAACACGAAAAAGAAAATTTGTTTTCAATCGATTGCCAAGTAGATCTTTAGCACTAAAATAACAATAAGTCCGATTAAGCTCTCTGAACTTGTAGCCGTTCGGATAAAGTTCCAAAAAGAGAAAATAACCGCTATATTTTAATATATCCTAAAGTCTGGTAACTTTGATGAGTTTTTATTGTATTATTTTCTTTTGCTGAAAGTTTTCTATTCGAAAACGAAGTCTGTGAAAGGCATCTCATTCACATTACTTTCATAAAAACGGAGAATATCTTTTGTTTTCGTGAAGCGAGTTTAGAATTTTTTTGGTAACTTTGTCGAAATGATGAGAAACAAAAGAACTACGTTACAGTAAAGATCATAAGAAGGCATCATAGCCGAAAGCAATATTATCATTCAAAATAACCACTGCGAGATAGAATATCTTCTTTTTATATAGCGTCTTCAATGAGGGTAGCGCCTAAGAATCGGAACTTAAATTTGTTTTCTCTATATTCCTACCACTTACAGAACTGATAGATATGCCATTATTAGAATTCACAATGTTAAACAAAATAATAACTTCATGTCTTGATCAACAAGGATTGTGAAATTTGTTATTACTACTTTCCAGGTAGCAATACCCAGATGAAGCAAACATTTCTAGTAGTTTAGGAACAATAATCACACATTTAAATAAACATTTTAATCGCTTTAAACGAAAGAATTTCTGAAGTTTTTTTTTGTTTTGTTAGGCGCCTACGGGATCACAGCCCATGCGCCTTTGATAGGTGCAATAGATAAACGGATTAATAAATATAATTAACGACAAAGATGAGAGTATTACTAGGATCAAACTGGGACACACGTTTCACATCTCGAGGCCTATCGAGATGACTAACACAAGACACACATTAATTCGGCCGACGGAAAATGGTATGACCCACACAGGTAAAAGGGAGACATCATGCACATCAATGCTATACTCTAATATTCATATTTTATAGGGTATCTATTATAAGATCATATATCTTTTTGTTGTTAGTAACTAAAAGCGTAATGATACTTGTCGGTAACGGGACACTTTCTATTATTAGCAACTCAATGAAGTTATTAATTGCGTTTATGTGTTGTTGGCATCCGAACCTTGAAACATTGGAGTTATTATACCAAGAATTGCAATTGACGTTTGGATGTATGTAGGCGTACTGGGTTTTATGTGTAGAATTGCAGTCCTTCCAATGAGCATCCCATTTTACACGGAATATTTGATTTTTGGCAGTCAATAATAAATCGTCAATGCAAAGTACTCACAGGTTTATATAGCATTCCCTTCGAACGACTTATCTTCGCTAATCTGTCAACTTTTTCATTGGGTACTATCTTTGAATGACTTTTCACCCAATACTGTTACTACTGCCCTTGCCCTTAGTTCTATTAAAAGACTTACAATATCTAATATAATCCTCCGGAGGGCGCGCTTGCGGCAAAATGCCGCATATTTTAAATTTTTATTTGTAAATGCTGTATACATTAAAACTGACCCGCCGTTCTTCCAGGTATTCCTACTCCATATATTTTTTCGCCCATTTCAATATCGAATAGCCATTCGTTCGGTCGAGATTAGTTGTAGTGTGGCGTTTAAGATAGAGTGTACAATTTTTGCGGCTGATTTACCGCGGCACGCCCGGTTATGTAAGTATAATATGATTATGGTTTAATCTTTTTACGAATTGAATATGTGTTGATGCTTAACATTTTTGGGACCCATGAAGAAGAATGAGAGAGAAATACCAGTCGAATTTTTACCCAAAAAATCCAGACCTGTAAACTCTCAAATTTTTAGGTTCCAAGAAGTTTTTATCTTACTTCTTCCGTTCTAAAGAAAAATAAAGCAGCTATATGTTTTTCAATAATGCACAATAGGTACCTCAGATGTGGATGAAGATTCAAAGAATTCGTTGGTAAACTTGGACTACAACTCTAGAAAATCGTGGAGGTGTTGATACAGTGGACCAGACGTGTGCTTCATGTAGTGTATCCAGAATTACCAGAAATGGCGTCTCATAAATATATTACATTTATTTAAATTTAACAATTTGGACACCAAAGATGATAGATGTGTGTTTTTGAGAAAACTGTCCTTTGAACTAATGGAAGATCACTTGAAAGAAAGGTCCTTGATACAATCGCTGCCTCAGAGGATTTATTTCTTTTGTCCAGATATAGAAATGAAGAACGGTCTGAAAGAAATGAAGTACTGAAAGTTGGTATTTGTTTTGTTTGTGGCACTCACAAAAACCATAAAACCAAACAAATATATAATAATGTGGGAAAATATTTGTAAAAAACATAGTTATGTGCATATTACATGCATAAAATGTAAAGAACAGGAAAGGGAGATAGAATAAAATACTGATCTGAATATTTGTTCAATAAGAGGTTCTTTGTTTATGTAAAAAGTTTTTTTATGTTTTATTTTTATATCAGTAACATTGTTATAAGTACTACTTGTAGAATCACACTTATTTATGATTATATATTTTAGTTTTATCTATTAAATACATTTTCAAGTGTTAAGTGGCGTTTTTGTAAGATTGCGGTGCAATAGCCGCGGCGCGCCTGTTCATGGGATTATAGAAGGCGCGCCCTCCGAAGGGATAATAGGGTGCATTTTAGCAGGATGCTCTCTCTTCCGACACGCTAGCATGACGCTAGGCGAATCTGTCATGACAACTACATGCGAATGCCCCATATCTTTTTTTTCAATCAGATTGTGTTGCATCCGTACAAACAGCAATAGCTTTTGCAGAACGATCCTCGTAAAACTTCCTCTCAAAGAAAACTCTTTAAAGAGAAAAGTTAGCATCACTCTCAAGATACAACACTACATCACATCATCATGGTTGCAACGACTCCACATTTGAGTGTAGAGTATGCGAAGATCAACCACAGAAATGATCCTGTGAAGTATGATTTTAAGTTCCTGAAGTTGTTAATTGTTAAGTGTAGTGTAGATTTGTATACATACATATATTGGTAATTACCTGTATGCCGCAAAATAAACCGTATTGCTAAAGTTACTCTGCACGCTGTAATATCACGTATCATTCAAAATATGTTAAGAAATAAAATAAATACAACGGAAAAATCCAGCATAACTGCAGAAAAGTACTAAAAGCGACGTGTAGTCTGTCATATGCAGCAGTTTCCTCTATCATTTAAAATGTAAGTATGTGCATATTTAAAGAACCGTACTAGCACTGTACAATATAGGACTACACCATTCCATGTCCTCGGTGATATACTATTTACACATTTATCGAGTACTTTTCGCAAAACATTAACGATCACTTTACGCGAGGTTAGTAATAAACATTTTATACTACCATCCAAAACTTTGCGTGTTTACATTGCCGTGTAGTCATCAACTTCAGAGGTTCCGTTGTTTAATGAGAGCGTATGTGTAGGTAAATAAAACCGAAGTTGTGTTAGAATGGAATATATGTATACCATCCATAGAACCGACAACTGCAATAATATACGTAAATAACTACATGAGAAACAGGAAGTAGGTAATTCTGAACATAGAAACGTACTATTATTTAATTAAATAAATACTAATGCTTTATTATTACCTCAAATGGCAGTCTTATTATGCTTCATTGAAGCTTATATTGCTGCGATAGTAGATGTTCCAAACATTCCTAAACTGTTGCTAAAGTGAATCAATTCGTAGAATCTATGGAAAAACTGGGTGGCGGCTTGTAACATATTCATTAAAGTTTGTTATACCAACCTTCAAACTCGTTCGTATTAGTTGTCACATTACACTTACACTGGTCAACAAGTTTTTTTTTTCTTACACTCTGATAGGTTCTACGTTATGGACTTTTTCATTGTAATTCTGAAAATATTTCCAAAAATTGGCTATTACGTCAGGTTTCTGAGAGTATTAAACGTACTACATGTCTAAAGATATTTTTTATTAGTAAGTTAAAAGTTATTATCATGCTAACGGGCATGTCTGAAGAGCATTTAACATGTTTGGGATTCATTTGTATGTCATAGTCGTTAAACTATTTCCTTTTTTTCTCTAAAACCAATCAAATCAAGGAATGAATAGATCTGTGCATATGTAAGTTTATATAAGACCATACAGACACGTTACTCGACTCAAATTGACTCAATGTATGGTAGTAACATTATTTTTTTGAATTCGCAATGTCCCGTATGTGTGTAAACAATCGTAACAGTTTTTGTGATGTATGTGGAGAATTCACTGTTCAACAGCATAGACGAAATATAACACCTTTAATAGAAAAATCGTATAACCTTTACTTTAAATTAAAAATTACAAATCAGGACAAGTCTGTGTACGATCTGCTGTTACTTTGAGGAGCTGGGTAAAAGGTAAGATCATAGCTATGCCATTTAGTGGGCCTATGACTTGGCGAGAACAAAAGGATCATTCGACAGACTGCTACTTTTGCTGTACAAAGACCTTAGGGTTTTCCAGTAAACATAATGATAGAATTACCAATCCTAATTTACCTTCTGCCACTCGTCCAGTTCCTCATTGGGAAGCTTTGCTAGTAACAAGTCCTATGGATGTTTCGAACCAAGAACATGTAGAAACCGAGATCGAAGAATACATTTCAGAGTTGATAGACACGGATGAAGAATATTTGCCACCTGAAGAGGACACGCCTCATTTAGTAAATCAATTGGGATTAAATGACCTAATTCGAGATCTCAATTTATCAAAAACTCAGGCAGAAATATTAGGATCAAGACAGCAAGGATAGCAGTTGTTTGCTCCGTATTTCTGTATATCGTGATTGCCAGGAAGAACTGTCGCAGTATTTTTCAACTGGAGAAGGTCTTTTATTTTGCAAAAATGTTGACGATTTAATGCGAGAATTAGGTTACAAACACCAACCGGAAGAATGGTGTCTTTTTATAAATGCTTCTAAATTAAGTTTGGAAGCTGTCCTTCTAAATGTAGGAAACATCTACCCCTCCATTCCTGTTGGTCATTCCGTGTACATTAAGGAAACATATGATAATATGACACGTCTCCTTGATAAAATCAATTACAAAACCCATAAATGGTACATCAGTGCTGATCTCAAAGTAGTTGCAATTCTACTTGGTCTGTAACGTGGATTCACAAAGTATTGTTGTTTCCTTTGTGAATGGGATAGTCGAGCAGAGAAATTTGCAATATACTATTAAGCAATGGCTAACCAGAATACAATATACTCCTGAAGAAAAGAACGTAATCCACAATTCGCTGGTGGAGCCTCATAAAATACTTTTACCGTCATTACACATAAAATTAGGTCTGATGAAGAATTTCATCAAAGTATTGGACAAGGAGGGACCAGGATTTCGATACCTTAAACAAAAATTTCCTAATTCTGAGGCAAAACTTAAAAAGGGGATTTTTATAGGACCCCAGATTAAAGTGTTACAACAGGATCGAGAATTTGACGTCCTCTTGAGCTATTTAAAACGGACTGCTTGGGATGCATTTAAAAGTGTGACAAAGAATTAGGAAATAAAATATCTGAAGATTACGAGGAATTTGTTAGTGAACTTCTTAGAAGTTACCATGCATTAGGGTGTAATATGAGTCTTAAAATACATTTTTTGCATTCGCACCTGAACTTCTTTCCCCCGAATCTTGGCGATGTTAGTGACGAGCATGAGGAAAGATTTCATCAGGATATTTCCACTATTGAAAATCGCTATCAGGGCAAGTGAAATAGCGAGATGCTTACTGACTATTGTTGGACTTTAATTTCGGAATGTTCTTTATCCCAATATAAAAGAAAGTGAAAAGAAAGACTTTCTAAATACGTCCCAGAATCGCATATCCTTAGTTAGTGTTAGTATTGTATAATTAATATGAATTTCATTTATTTATAATACCAGACGTGATAGAAGAAATTTGTTTTTATAATAATTATTAGTATAAAACAAAATAAGAGTGTATATAATTCACAAAGAAAAATAAAAAAAGATGAAAATTTGTTGTTCTGTGTTATCAAATGCGATTTAATGCTTAATACCTACCTTGCATTAAGATGTTATGTTTATTGTTGAACACATGTATGTTCTATTGAACTACTATACAGTATGTTTACAACCACCACCTAAGAGTGAGACAGGGGGATCTACAGACGTACATACGTATTATGTACATATATGTATGTATGTTGTCAATCGACTCCCTACCCAGTAAGTTTGTCAGTATTTTTGATATGTTACAGAATCCTTGTCGTGTAACAGAAAACATGACTCTGTCATGAGCAGGAAGTGCTTAAGCAAGTTTTGGTTTCTAAGAAAGGCCTTTCAAATAATGAAATGACATGGAATAAGACATGGAAGTTGGAAAAACATCAGAGGTAAACAAACTGGAAGAGTAGAGCAAAACACCGATTCAGTTACTATTCATAACCTTCCTATCCGAGAGCGCTAAAGAAGTTGCAATGACACAGAGTATACCTACTATTTTGCACTATAGTCATCGTCACCGAATTTCAATAAAAAGTAACAAATTTACGTCACTGTTTATGGTACTTGCTATTGTTTCCGCTCAAAAGTATTGAATTGAACTAATACAACAACTATTTCTATATTATGAGTTCACAATTCCCTATTTCGGTAATATTTATTCGCGAGTTTTCGAATGTCTTCGCTAGAAAAACAAAGCCAAAATACAAAGTTTGCTTCATCAAAGTTAGCTAACTCACAAAATAATCCTATTTGTTAAAGCCGATTACAATTTTGTAGTAAATTTTAAACTCGCCATTATTTGAAGTTGCATTGCGACTATATGAACTCTTAATCTTTGTTAGTTTTGATAAAATGACATTAAATATGAATGTGGATGCTATTAAATTACCAGCAGCGCCCTGAAGTTAGTTGCCGACATCGGTAGTTCCGGAAAGTTTTGTTGTAACAGTGTGTATGATATTTAATTAAGTTTAGATGAGAAGAACAGAATTTCCGGTTAAATTAATTTGGGTGGCCTTTTTTCGGAATTTAGTTTATTTGCAGATGTTAAGTGTTGTATACAACTACTCTACGGATATGAAATTAACAGTTTTTAGAACGCAAGAATGCATGATTTTAGAATGTAGCTAACTAAAGTGAACAATTAAAATTCTCACTAGATCTAACAGATAATTTACTTAAAATACTCTTCAAAATGCGTATTCGTAGTAGAACTAAATGTTAACCTAAGAAACTGCATTATTTATTTGGTAAAATAAATATGATTCAGCGAATGGTGCAGCGAATGCGTACAGAGATTTTTCTTTGTTGTAGCGCAAAGTGTAGCTGCATAGATAGATATAGGTATGTACCTACGTATAAATAATCGCATTAGTTGAATTGTGGTGTGCATCACGCCATTTAGTCAAGAAAGTTCTAAACAACAACATAACTGTACGAGTTCGTCCTATCGAGATATACATATAATTAAATTAATTAATTAAATACAAAAGCGAAGTTGTTCCAAAAATTGACCACTCTGCGCTCGGCGATATAATTTCACATGTATTGAAAGTAGAATACGTTTAAATTAGAAACTAGCTTGTGTCTGCCTGAACCTGGAATCCTAGCCAGACCTAACAAAGTTACTTTGGTGTGGGTGCTGAGGCAAAAGTGCATACCAGGCTACGAATTAGCAAACAGACTGGCAAGAATAGGTTCTGCAACAATATTCGCTGGACCGGAACCACGTCTGGCGATAAGTAAGACTGCTATACGTAGTGCAGTAAAACCACGTCATTATTGGGACTAATCAACTCACTAAGAGGACATCCGCAAAGAGATTTAGCACACAAGTTATTAAACTTAGTAACAGCAATTAATTTTAACAGTAAAATAAAGAATAAGGATTAGCTGTATGTATGTACATGTGTATGTGTTTACCTACTTCTGTATCGTGATCGAAATATTTTTAATATAGGTACACAGTTATCTAAGAATTTAATAATTCTAAAAAACAAATGTAACATTTTCCTTGCCGCATGCCTTGGACTAAACTTAATGTCGGAGAACTGCAATATTGAGTAATACCCTGGAAATGCGACAGGTGTGCGCATTAAAAGAATATTATACTTCTATATACCTACTTCAGGATTTGATCTGATTCCGGTTCTTTTGTCCGAACTATAATAAGCTTATCGGATTTATTCTGCTTTCGATTCTCGGAGATTGCAAATCTTTATTAAAATTGGTTAGATTACGTTAAACGAATTCACATGCAGCCGCGCTTAAAAAATAAAGAGGTATAGCAGAGCATAAAGGAAAAGAACATGTCTCCGAGCGAAAATTGCATAAAATGTGAATTTTCTGATTTAATGTATGAGAACGTTGTTGCTAAAGCAAAATAAGAGAAATATGTCTTATGAAATGTTATTTCAAATCCAACTCAAATATAGTATTCATCTTGTGTATTTCCTTCATATCCTCAATACGCTGACATTCGTAAATTCTACTGCAGAATTTAATATTATTTAATGAGAATTCACGTGAAATCGATATTCGGCTAGAATTATCGTATCAGTACACCACACTTTTTTGGTAGCTACCTAAGCTATTTTATTTCCGCATAAGAATCAACTCCTAGGAACATTTTATTCTTATAGTCAAAATTTTATAATCACATTCGAATTTCCAGGTTTAACACATATTTCCATAACTAAGTCAACAGCCTCTTCCGTTACATGTTTTAAACGATTTTTAATTTTTAGCTTCGTAATAAGTAGTCAGTTACGTATACATAACTTTCACTAGATTTGATAGTAATGTTTGGATTGCCTCATTTACCATTTTCTTAGTGACTTAATACCTTTTCTAGTTTGTAGTTGCCTAATTTTAATCTCTATTATGAGCTTTTGAATCTACGGTTTTAGAACACGCTGATCTGCAATCGAAAACATGGTTGAGGTAAGTTGCTGTTCTTCGACGGGCCTCACGGCAAAGACACCCCTCCACCATTCTTGGATTTACTTAACAGTCAACACTCTAAGAACAAATTCGCGATGGAGATTGAAACAAACGTCTCCCTATCCTTTTTGGATATATTGGGTACTAGTTACATCCACAAATCCTCAAAAAGACACCGCAAACTAACAGTCAAGTGACCACCGTTCTCCCCTACATTCACGGCGTTACTGATCATATCGGCAGAATTTTTCGTGAGAAGAACATCAAAACCGCTTAAAGTCCCTAAACAAAATCTCTCAAATTCTTCCCTCAGCCAAGCACTTCCGTTATGCTATCTACAGAAAGGCATTTATAAAATTTCCTGCGATTGTGGTCCAGTATACATTAGGGAAACCAATCGCTCAATTCAAACCATGATCAAAGAGCATCAACGATACGTTAAGACGCGGTCGTGCATTCAGCCTTAGTTGAACATTTCCTTGAG
Source organism: Popillia japonica (assembly GCA_004785975.1). Classification (NCBI taxonomy): domain Eukaryota; kingdom Metazoa; phylum Arthropoda; class Insecta; order Coleoptera; family Scarabaeidae; genus Popillia; species Popillia japonica. Next base: position 48,237 of record SMLS01045018.1, on the reverse strand, counting down.
ACGGGTCACAAACAATACTAAGCTGTCTAAATTTATATTAAATTAAAATGATTTTTTCCTAATGATTCTCACGCATGGAATGCATATCCACTTCTATCGTGGTTTTGCCGCCAACATTATATGTGCCCCTTATTAATCTTCTTCAGCTTTAAATTATTTTGTGTGCTCTCAGTTATCCACAGCATAAATTTGCAAAGAACCTCATATGGAGTTGGTATTGGCTTGTTAAAGTTATTTTAGTGGGTCTGGAATGCAGTTTGTAATGAGAATAAGGCATGTACCAACATATAACCTTTGCAATGAATCACTTGCTTAAAAAACTTTCTTGTTATGTAGTTTGATATATTTATCGCTTATGAATTGTGAAAGTTAGTAGTGGATCTTTTTGTATATTTGTGACGTTTTTGAAATTGATGTTAATGTAGGATGGTAAAACTCTCAGCTTCCTTTGTTGACCTTCCTTTTACTTTGTTTGTAGGTTCCTTTCGTTGGGTCACGTCTAGACAGCTTATCGGTGACAATACAGTAAAATATTTGTCATTTATGATTCCCAAAAGAAAGGTGTTGGATAAAAACTTATGGTATGTTAGAAGAAGTAAATCTCTAAAGCCTTGTTGGGAACTTCTGAACCTCATATACTGAGACAGATTGGTAAGTGTATACGATGCTTTTCTCATAAATAATACATGCTTCCTTGTATTCAATTTATTTATTTTTTGATATTGTGAATTACGTTTAAAGATATTTTTTATATAACTATGCCTTAATACGCAATCAATTAGCCTGGCTTTGCTAATCGACACCGCTATGCGAAGTCTGTCCTGGTAGGGATGAACACCAAGAATTTTGCAGCGTCTCATGCCAGTACACCCCATCCAAAAGGAGCGGTGTCTAGTCAAGAGCTGGGTTGTAACGAACGCTTGGATGCAAGTCGATCGATTCTGATCCTGTTAATGATGATTTACTGGCTGCTCTGGCTAACTCGTCAACAAGAACGTTGCCGCTGATCTCAGAATGGCCTCTATAATTCTGTTTGCTGGTAATGCCAGCTAATATTTGTAAACCTTTAACAAATGCTTGTTGTGACCGGCAACTGTATCTACAATTATTCGATTTAATCCCAAAGGAGGAAATTATTACTACTAACAATTCTTTAGTTCAATTTTGATTTTCTAAACTTTTATGTTTTATTAGTCTCGGACATTTTGAACTACGTTATTCAACATCCTACTCGTCATATGTTCTAAATATAAACAATTCTATATTAGCATTTCTATCACAAGAACAAAGATAATAGAATTCTCTACCCATCAGCATTCGCGGGCACAAACATAAGCGAATATAATTGTGCAAAGCAGAAGAAAACAACGCCCGAAGACATTCTCTGAAATTTCAGATGTATTACATCCGATAGCCCACACATTAGATAAAGCCTGGGTTAACATACAATTACAAGATTTTATGTTCTCGGTATCTATAAAACGATCCGCTGTAGAATAACTTTCCGCTGGAAAGCACGTTCTAACAGATTTACTGAGTTGTATAAGGCACTAGGGCGGTCATAGTTTTAACGGGCTGTATACGCTTGGGATGATGAGGCAAAATAGGACGATGGTCTCTCGACACACACGCCGAACGAGCCAGAAACAAAATAAAGATAGATCAAAGGTTCCGTGTAATATAAGGGTATGGACATTTCGCGGCCTAGCACAAATGGAATATAAGAAGGAACGTTGTTTGCGGAAAGATAGGGAGTGAATTTATATGGTAAGTAATCTATGTCATTTAATATAAAACTTTAGGTATTCATTTATATGCAATATATTATAATATAAAGACGATTATTACCATACGACAATGTGGAACAGGAAATAGTTAGACGGCATATCCCGACTACTACGTAAATGGTAAATGAACAAAATAAGGCCAGGCGTCGGCCACGTATACTGTCTCACTCTGCCTAATCTCCATAAGAAAATAATTTGCATTAACCATTGATTAGTTTGCTAGAGGAGCGACTTTTATTTATATTTTTCGACTTTATATTGCAAAGTGAACTAATCCATACTACTGGTACTACATAAAGTAATTTGCTGATTGGAATAAACGTTACTATAACGATGCTGTGGTTCTTTCGCTGCAGTTAGCATAGCCATAGACAAAATATCTGTCAGCAAAAAACTACTGCAATAATTCAAATGGTTTTACATGAACGCACTAAGATCATAAAATAGCTATGCGCCGAAATCTTTTAGGTTAAATTATTACTTCAAATATTATTATTCATTCAAAAGGAAAAAGAAAAGACCAAAACTGATTGAACGATATCATTTGTGAAATAGTTTTTGGAATGGTATATAGAGGAAGTGTAACCGTTTCTTACAACCACGCCATTTATACGTCAGATGTACAGATAGATAGAATACGAATAAAGCAGTAATTGTAATTTATGGACTAAACATGACAGTACACCAAAGAATTGTCTTCAACGATTCCTTTCAGGAAGATACGATTTATACCCAATGACAAACTATAATTGGCTGCTCTAAAAGTTATGTTTCCTTATTTGTAAGTTTAGAATATTCCTGATACGCAACTCTCTTGGGCTGGGATACTGGGAATGACCAGCAGTGTAACAATCAAACACACTTACCATATAGAATATTGGATCTTCATTAAACCATAACTGTCTATAGTGCTCTTAAACATGTATTGCCGTCTAAGATGCTATCTAGCAAAACTTTCAAGGAACTCATTGCAATAATTTGGTAAATGTTTCATGATTTGGAATACTACCAGTCTAAGCCAATTCTAAGATTGGTTAAAATATTCTAGTTACAAAATACTACAACAGGGTACCCCAGTGAACCTGTCAATCTTATGCAATCACAAACTATGAACCAATCACAAGTTTCAAATTTGGTAATGGCCGAATTGCATCTTTGTCTTTTTTGACCAACATGCAAGAGATTGAAATGGGATTTACTGTGTCTATGGGAAACAAACTGAAATGCTGCAGATTTGGCTACTAGGTACAATTTTTCTTTGGGAGTAATGGCTCAGATGATATGCAGGATGCACTCCTGCACATTTTCCGACCAATAAAAGAATTGTTGAACAACGTTTTTCGAGATCGTGTGTTAAGCAGACGTTTCGCAAATTCATCGCCAGAAAGTTAAGCTGACGTGATCTTAACCCAGCGGATTACTGGGTGTGGAGCTATTCAAAAAGTTTGGTGTTCAGAAGACGACTAGCAACGCTACAAGAATTAAAAGACAAAATTACAGAGGAAGTTGTAATTCCATATTAGGAATGCTGTGTACAATTTGGAGAAAAGGTTACAACAACAAAACGGACGTTATATTGAGCAATTGCCATAACCAATTTTTGGCATATTAAACCCCACTTATTAAGTAATTAGATTTTGTTTATTTTTTGTTATAAACATATTTTATATACATATAAAAAAGTTATAACAATTTAATATATATCCGTAGAGATTGTAGTAGATAAATCCAGTTTTACAATTTTGACTTTACGTCATTATCACTACATATCAAATTCGTATTTTTCCACTTACATTAAAAAGTATTAGAATTATTTAGTATAGGGTTTATTGCATTTAATAAGATGATTATGGGAACACGTGGATAACTCTTACTCAAAGCCACAAATCATCCTACTTTTGCAAAGATAGGGTCGGAAATATTCGCAAATAAAATTAACAAACCATGTCACTCAGTGAACCGATCCCTTTCCTAATAATTTAAGCTGTTAGTTGCTTTCTCCGAACTCTGTTAAATCGGGGTCAAAACTTTTTAATCCATTGGTAATATTGGTTTTCACTTTCAGCTTAGTCAACTTTTAGAACACAAACGTAGTATTATTATTTATTTTCTGTGTAGATCCTATCCGGTTAGGTCACATCACAAATTGGATTTAATTTTGTATATCAGTAACAATAAAAAAAGCACCAACAATTTTAAGTTTATAGTCCATTACTATTTTGATAGCTACATATACCTCAATTTTGAGGTCTTCTTTCTAGAAAACCACATCCAATTAACTTGTATTAACGATGATTGCTGCTTGAAAAGTATAAATGATTGCTGCTACCGCGGCTGTGTTACAACGAATGTTAATATCTTGATATCTCTTTCTGAAATATTTTACTTGCGCAGATGTTTCATGGATATACGGACACGGAATTTTATTTTCTACTTCTTTTTCCAAAAATATTCGATTGAATTCTACTACGTTATTTTATAGGTTACTATTTCACGAAGTTACAGGAAAACATTGCTACTTTATGTGAAATTAACAGAATACTAATTTTACGATATATTTAGTGAATGTTATTCCTACAATAACGCTACCTTAGTGCAATATTATTCTGTTCCCGATACAATAATACTAATGCATTTCAACCAAAATTATTTATAGATATTTGTAGGTTACTTGTGTTTAATCAAACAGAATTTTAACCTTTTGGGCAGGAGTTCATATCTATAATTAAAAATTTGGTTTCTGGATTTCATACATTACTGTTACATTGCCATTGGCTGAATGATTTTTACTTCAATGTCGAGTATGTAAAATTTCCTAATTGAGCTTCCCTCGAATGCAAAAAGATCATTACTGGTGTGTGACGTCTTGTATATGGTTCTAGCAGCAACGTTGTGCGGTGATCAATATGATGACAGGATATAAATCCAAGTGTGTACATTTGGTATCGTAAAAACAAATTTTCTATGAAACGTATTACAATATCTCCATTACATGAATATTATTTGATCAAAGAATACATATAGTTAATTTAAAATGACATCGTCTGAATCCACTGTTTGCATCCCAAATTGAACGCATCATTTTTTCCATATTTTATACGATAATAAAATTAAATATGTAATAATTCCATATTTACATTTCTACATGTTTCAATTTAGAAGAGTTTCTATATTTCTCTTAACATATCGTTTAATATATCAAATAAATGAAAATTATTTTCACCTCAAGGATTTGTAGTGTTCTACTTACTTTTAACTTTTTCGTGTCCGAGTCCGTTTTAAAGTTTATCAGCCCAGTATCGGGCCAGGTCTAGTGCATTGTGTCTGGCCATAAATCTCCGATGGAGCAGGAGTTCGGAGAGTTCTTGCACACAACGGGATTCTCCATTGTCTGCGTCTCCCCACAGTCACACATAGTGTTGGTCCTGTCCCTAATCCCCCATCTCGCCAGGTTAGCCTGAGCCGGAGCGCCTCCCGTTCTGAGACGATTTAGAGTCTTCCAAGTTTTCTAGTCCAACCTGAGACCCAGCTAAAGGTTCTTGATTCAAGGGGAAGGTACCCGGTGGGTCCATTGGGACTGTACTCAGAAATCCTATGCGTGATTTGAGCCGCCTCACTAGTTCTGGTGCTTCGAAAACGAGATGGCGGCTATCGAAGGTTCGCCTGAACCTTTCAGTGTGTCCAATTGCTAGTCGGCAGGTTGCGGAAGCTTTGTAACGACTCGCTTTGTAGAGTTGCCCTAGTGGAGTGTCTCTCATGCGGCCAGTCATAAGTGGACGCATCTCGATGAGAAAGGTATGAATCCCTTTAGTGTGCGTTGATCTGCTTCACACTGGGCAGGCGTACTCTGCCATGGAGAAGTACAGTGCTTCGGTGATGGATCCTATTACACGTGGGTTGGCTCCCCATTTACTTCCCGTTACTTTCTTCAAGAGTTGGTTCCTTGTTGATATATTTTGCGGGATCTTCTGGCAATGGAACTTTAAGGTTAGGGAGCGATCCAATATTACCCCGAGGTATTTCGACCGGTTTTTGTGTTCTATGGCGCGTGTTACCCATTGGATATGCATTTGGCTACTTTAGAGTTCAAGTGGAAGGCGAAAACTTGGGTCTTCGTTGGGTTGGATTTTAAAGAGCTTACTCTATAGTAGTCTGAGATTAGTGACAATGCACTTTGCAGTATCTTCTCAGCTTTTGGGAAATCCCACCCTTGGGTCGCCATAGCCAGGTCATCGGCTAAGAGAAAATGTTCGCTTTCGTCAGAAATGGGTTGGTCGCTTGTGTATATATTAAACAACATTGGAGACAAAACTCCCGACAAACTTTCGTGTTCGCCGCCTGCTCTCCTTGCCCTCCAAGCTTATATAGCATCTCCTGCTTTCTAGTAGGGATTCGATTGCTTTGGTTAGTTCGTGATCATTGGTTGTACTGCATACTTTAGCAAGGAGGGTTCTCTGGTTTACGCTATCATAGGCAGCCGAGAAGTCTACAAACACAACTCCTGTTATGTGCCTTTCCTCAATGCACCTTTCGATGTGTTAAGGCTAACATCTGTCCTGTACATGATCTTCTCGATCGGAAGCCTCCTTGTTGTAGAATTAGCTTTAGGTTGTTTTTGAATTCTATTAAGTATTGTTTTATAATACTATCTTTGATATTATAATAGAGTTTACTTTAGTATAAAAAAACAATTTTAACCCCTTTTAACTACAGCGGTTTGACTGTTTCTAAACAGATGACGCGACGAAGAGAAACTTGAATATGAATAGTACTCTAGTTATTTTTTAACCTTGGAATTCAACAAGGAATGTAATAAGAACGCCTCGTTGACTTGCTACCAAATATAGAGATACGCGGCCCACAGTTGCAAATACTAAAGACAACCACATCGCACCTCAAGCATTGAAGATTCTACATTCCAACATATTTCTGGCTGGATTTTCAAACGGGTGTCGAGCAGACAGAGTTCAGTACCTACATACGTGGCAGACGCCCCTATCTCCCATCAATGCTATCTATATAGATACCACAGGTATACTGACTCACAATCAGTTGTATCTGGATCGAATCGACGAATTCTTTGGCTTCTGTGGTCTAACGATTAATCCGAGAAAAACGCAATCAATTGCTTGCTTGCAGTCCAAGACAACAATCTCTGGCTCGGAATCTCTACGGCTGGAAATTGAATATGGTTGGGAAAATCGAATACCTGTGGACAATTCTGGAAAGAAAACTGACTTTTTCCGAGCATTTAGCTGGAGCTAGGAGCAAGATTGCAGGCGAGATGAACCAGCTATATCCTATACTAAGTAATTACTAACTTAATTTCACGGTGGGCGTTATTCTTTATAAAATCCACATCCGGTCGATCTCATTCTATATTAGCCCAACTTAGCCAGGGCTCTCCAACCAACATCTCTCACCTCGGTTAAGAATTACGTCCTACGATTAGTATTCTGCCTTCCCAGAGTAACCTTACTAGCGATATCCAAGACCTGAACGAGTGTTTGAGTAAACTCAACCGAGAATTCTTGGGAAGTACTTTCTTTGACTGTAATCCAGAGCGCAATCATTCAATAATCAACTGGACAATATAGAAGCGTCTTTTCTGGCTATAATTATCCAACAACAAGGATTGCAGTGCTAGTACCACGAAGAAATAGAACCTGCAAAACTACTATAGTTGCACCCATCACGCATTAGAACCTTAATAATGTTATATACGTCTTTAGAATTTGTGCTTCGATAGTGATGGCACTTTAAAGCCGGTTGTAGAAACACTCTCAAAGGGAAAAAGCAAAAACCGATTTTAACAACAGAAAAATTCTGTCAGTTGTAACACATGTCATAATGAAAAAGGGGGTAATTCCAAGTACAAATTTGCAACACTTGTAGGACCAAGATTAAGATATTTTGAAGTTTAACAAATAAAAAAAACTCGACCAAAATGGGTAAAACTATCTACTTTTGTACTTACATACATATATTTATAGAGAGAATATATTTCGAATGGTCAAGTTCTGTCAATTATTTAATTTTAATTGAAGCTTTCCACAAAAGGTAGTGCTATATTTTACGTTTATAATTATCTATGTTGTATATTAATTGATAAGTTCATCATTTACTATGTTAGATTACCGTTATTATGTCATTTGCATACCATTAAGTAATACATTTGTATATCAAAACAATATTGCCAAGTTTCAATAAACTTTAAAATTGGAATAATTTTCAGCTATACAATAATATCCAGTAGTGCTTATGTTAAAGTAGGAAGTTAAAGCTAACAGTGACATAAGTTACCTTTAAACAGTAGTAGTCCCTTTAAATGCACAAACTTGATCGTTGCCACTTGCTTCTACACAAACTCTTAGATAAAGTTATGTACTTTTGTTTCAAGAATAATTTGTCTTGCAGATGGAAGCAATTTTTTTAGATTTAGAACAACATTATCTAAAGGAAGACACTACTGCTTTGTTGTAGAACTATACAGATACATATCTGCAGACATAAGAAATTCTTGTATTTAAAGGGGTATTATTTTAAGTCAAACAGTTTTTTAAATGTAATTTTTTGGTTATTGCTTATCGATTTGCTTAAGGTAACAAGTGTTTCATAAACACTGTGGCTTGGTAAACTACTAACCGAACTATTAATTAATGAAGGAATATGATATAAAGAAAAATAATGAAGTAGAGCGTAGCGCATAGAACATCAGTTTTGATGAGGAATGTTATGGTGACATGCTAGGGTTTTCTGAAATAGTTTTACAAGATGTAATACACAATTGAATTCGAAAGTCTATATATAAAGTAGTTGGGCAAGTACCTAAACGCGAGACTGTTAACATTCTTCAAGACAAAAATATTGGACTGTCAAACATTTACTGTACAATTAAGGGATGTGCAGATTGTTTGCTATGCATCAGTTAACCGAAATGTGGACGACCTGCGCACTGTAGGCCTTAGAGTTTGAATTACGCATAGGACTGTTGGCAGAATTTTGACTAAAAATAGATTAGAATATCGAAAAAGGAGGAAGCGTCCCAAATACATCGGAACCCAACTAGAGAGAATCGTCAGGTGCTACCGAACAAGGCGTCAATATTTTATTGGCAACAGAGTTATTGTTTTAGACGATAGGATTATCCAATTTTGAAATAAAGTGTAACGATGGTTTTTACACGTCCAATATCGCAAATTATCCTGGCCAACGTAAAATTTAAACCGAAAACGAAATTTACCGACAAGATTATGGTCTCATGCGCTATTTCTCAACACCAATTTGCAGATTTTAGGCTGTGAGAGTTAAAGGTGAAGCTATGGAGACAAAGTATTTTGGCAAATGTCTACCCAAATTGATAAATGTCATTAATACTCATTGTCCAAATAATGATATAATATTGTGATCCTATCTGGCTTGATGCCATTATGCCAGAATCACTCAGATCTGAAGATAACGTGAATTATGTACCTAAAGAAGACAATCCCTCCAACGTACCCCAGACGCATCCCATTAAGGAATTTTGGGTATTACTGAGTAGAAAAATTTAGGACACGGGTTGGGAAGTCCCTAGATGAAGCACAGTTGCGTCTAGTCCAGGAGATTCGAGAAGTAAATATACCTAAATCTTTCAGAGAGTGATGGGGAGAATTTTACCACAATTGCGCGCAATTGACGACCACTCGCCCTTATCAGTTTTGGAAATTTAGTTTTTGTATGAAGCAATCCAATGTTTATGATTGATTTAATTCACTACTAATCAATTTTTACCTTTGATATTTTTCTCAAAACTTCCATACGTTAATACAAACCGTGTTTGTGAACATAGGAAAAAATAAACCTGTCAAGTTACCAGTTACCTGCAGCTAAACTCATACAATAAAGTTCATCATCGAAAATTGTTGTTTCTCACATATTGTTTAAGTTAGTAACTTAAAAAACAAAAAAAAAATAAAAATAAAATTTACTACCTGGTGTGTTGTATAAATTTTTCTGACAATCTCAATAAACTAGTTCTCGTACTGGCATTGTTTTTGCGTTCTTTTAGCACTTGGTTCGTACAACGTTGTAAGCAGATAAACTACAATCTATGTTGACTGTAGCAACACACCACACAAAATATATTCGTAAAAGAAGCGCGACATGCGAAGCCAAAAATTATGTACCTACATATGTATTAACAATAAGATAGTAACCCTGCTAGTGTGCTAAACGCTATACAACATCGAAAGCACATCTCTAAATTGAGTCCGGTCTTGATTGATATCATAACAATAATAGGCGAAATGCGAGGAAAAAACTGTGGAACGGAATTATACTGGGTAAAAGGACACAGTGGAATCGAACCAAATGTCATCGTTGACCAAATGGCTAAAGAAAGTTACGTTAAAGGCACTCCATCCAGACCGGTACTTGGTAAAAAAGAACTATTGAATATAAGTCAGGATCTAATTTTAAAGAACGAGTGGAATATCTATTGGACATCTGCATACAATGCCAAAATGACACATTATGCATATATTCACCCCCACGTGAAACAAAACTATTGGTATAGGGATCGAAGCATATCCAGATTCAGCCGGTCCACCTTGGCTAGAATGAAGTTTAACCATGGTCGGTTCCCTTCACATTTATATCAATTGGGCATAATTGATTCGGCGGAGTGTTCTTGTGGCTTTAAAATGGCTGATATCAACCACATCATATTAGCATGTTCCACTCATCAGAATGTAATTAATCAGCTGTATCATGCATTAGTACGCTATAGAATACCTCTCCCAACCAGTATCACCGTCCTACTTGCTTCGAACAACGAAAGTATTTGCAGACTACTCCTTGAGACGATAATTGCAATGCGTATTAAAATATAAGATGTATATAAAGTAAATAAAGTCACGTAACTTCTTATAACTGCGGCAGATGGGCTTAGATCCCGAGTGCCAAAAGAAAAGATAGTAACCTATTTACAATGACATTGTACAATTAAAGCGACATGAGTAAACCATAAATAAGATATATGTAAGTATGTAGTTTTCACAACATATTCTAGCAAAAGGAAAACGTCTGTGTACATAGGTACTTGTGAAAAATTGCACAGGTTGAACTAAACTACATATATGACAAATGAGTGCTATTATCATGTCGCAAAATTTTGCTATACGTGTTTATAACGGCACTTAATACAATTTTCAAAATTATCTTAATCAACCCTTGAAAATGAGATGCCTACAAGCCATTTAGTCCAGTAAATAAAATAGTAAAGGAATCAATAAATTAAAGAACACCTAAATGTTTTATCCAACTACATATGTATATATCTCGAATATAAGAGTTGTGAAGTCCATATTATACATATAATGTATTGAAGGACATACATATGTACACGTAAATTTATGCAATGTGGTATATTATAAGAATTTGTGCATGTATTCTCGTAGGAAGGTATATTCGTTTATATGTCCGCAGTAATTAAAAAAGATATTTTAGTGTTAATGTACATTTGATTAATCTGACGAAAATTTTTCGTTGTTTCCAACACACTTTTTCTAAATTTCATGTAAAATACTACAGGAGGTATTATACATTCAGATCTATGTATGTGTGTACTTGCGCACCTACCTAATTCACTTTTAAATCGTCTGACATTTAGAAATATACTTTTACTTACTCAACTTCAGCGTATCTCTCTAGCGAAATCTTGTAAATCACATTAAACAAAACTTCTTAGAAGGATTAGTTGTGAATCTATGACATTTCTAAAGTTAGATTACAATGAATATTTATTTAAAATAATGAGGACTAGATAATATGCGTGGTAATAAAGTTAATTTGCTTGATCTCGAAAGTAAATTTTAACATATGTTTCGAAAAAGGCTGTAACATCGTTTCGAGATAAAATAATAAAAACCACCCGGCTGTTATTTATATTACTATTTGACCCACAGACCAGACCGTGCAGGCGAAAAGCGTCCTCGCACAATAAAAAGAAAATATCTGCGAGAACTATGTGACGGGAAAGCTAAACAAAAGGAAAATGAAAATAAAGCGAATGATATACTGCGCGAAATTTATACATTCCCCTTTTCCTTCAGTGATGTATGCATTTAAAACCCACCCGAAGAAACAGCGTCGGTTTTATAGGTGGAAACGTTACAGTACATCTCTTGGATTTCACCGTCTTATTATTCCAGAATATTTACATAGAAAACGTGGAAACACTAAAGAGTAGAACTTACAATGGATTGAATCGCCTAGAAATTTCCGCTAACGGAACAGCACTACAGATCAAAGCGTCTTAAAAACACAAAAGTTTAATTATTGAATCAAGTTCAGAAATGATGCAATTATTAAGGATGAATTGAGTTTCTTTATTACGGCTTTTATGCGGTCTTTGTATTTACGCGAGTAGTTTTTAAAATAAGCACAGCAGCTTTATAGAACACCATAAATACTTGGATATTAACATTTGTTTTGAACACAAATACTTCTTTGTTAGAGCAACAGTTCTTTTTTTACATCAGATGAGTTGTATGTCAGCCTCTGAGCAAATTCTAGGTATAAAGTTTATTAATATAAGAAACACGATATTAGTTATTAAAGACTAAGCACTAGGGAATACTCGAAGAAAGTGATATTTAATGGTTATTACATATGGGGTGTCACGCATACGGAACAGTGTTTTTACGATGTTGCTTATCGTTTTATGAGGTGTTCTGAGTGTGCTGAGATGTATTCGCTTGAGCATGCGGCAGTTGGGATACTGGACGCGGATTGTAGTATTAACGGACGCTGGAGCGCGCCTTGACGCTACGCTTGCGCTTCCGTACCCAAAGTCGGAACATACCCGAGCATCCAACCGGAATCGATACAATATATATAGATATAGTTACACGTTTGCGGGATAGATCTATCCAGCATCTATCAGTTTCTCATCTTCGAAACTAGTTGAAGAAAAAGGAGAGAAACTTACGCACACACGTCTTGATACTTTTACCGCCAAGTTTGCTGGAGAAGGAATGAGTGCTACAGTCAGTGGACTCTTCAAGGAAAGCCGCCGGTGTGAGGTGAATAAATATTCGAACAAAATGGAAAAGAAACTAAGTGAAAGAGCCAACAAGTTTAATAAATAGAAGACGAGAAATTCCTCTTGCGTAATTTAGGGAAAATAGAGAACCAAATTCTATTAGATAGCAGTAAGGAAAACTTTTACATCGGTCTCCGAGTTACTTTTATATTTAGCAAGTATTATCGAATTTTACAGATACAGCAATTATAAGTAACGACGGTAACAACAAGCAGTCACAGGTAGTACCTCTACTACACTCATTCTGGTACTTTGTTTTACAATCCATCAAAGACATATATTTAATTACAATACTTCTTTGATGTACATATAGATAGATAGATAGATATTTATTTATGTCAGACAGCTTACAACTGTGTACACACGTCATTCTACATATATACTTACATACAGACAATACATATTAAAATTAAAATTTAAAATTTATAGTCTACAAACTCCCTGAGGTCGTAGAACACGTTCTCCCGCAAGAAGTTCTTAATTTTATTTACAAAGCGCGAACGATTCATATTTTTCCAATCATTTGGTAGTTTATTGTAATATTTTATAGATGTAAACTTGAAAGACCCCAAACTTCGCGATAATTTGAACTGTGGTGCGACAGGTACAGGTCGAAAGCGGGTTTCATAAGCATCCTGTTTAGGCAGGTCACTTATATTATCATAAGTATACATTATAGCTTCGTAAATGTATTGATTTATGCAGGTCAAAATGCCAAAACTCTTAAATAAAGGTCTACAAGACTCCCTACAACCTGCATTGGCTATAGTTCTTATAGCTCGTTTTTGCAAAATTAAAATCCTATTCACATAACTTGACCCCCCCCCCCAAAACAAAATTCCAAAACACAGTATGCTATGAAATAATATGCAAGTATAAGTACTTCTTGTTTTACTGATAGCGCTAAATTTTTTAATAAGTATATACACGTAGATAATCTGCCTGTAATACTATTGATGTGTGCCTCCCATGTTAATTTTCCATCCAGAAAAATTCCTAAATATTTGACAGGGTCATTCGTCGATTCGAAATCTATAAACGGATTCAAAGTGAAAATTAGCGATTTTGATTTGTCACAGTTTAATGTTAATTTTGTTTTTGTAAAATAGAGTTTTGCCTCTGAGAGAGTCTCACTGGACAATACATTCAACTCATTTACTCGCTTGGCGGATGTCATTAAGCATGTATCGTCCGCGTACGTTATATGTTTAAGACTAATGTAATCTGTTATATCGTTAATGTATAAAATAAATAAGATCGGTCCCAGAATTGAGCCCTGGGGAATACCGTGTTTCACAAGCCGCATCTGCGATTTTTTACCCCCCGCGTCAACAGTTTGATATCTATCCGTTATATAACTCTTAACAAAAGAAAGCACATTACCTCTAATACCTATTTGTTCAATCTTTAAAAGTAATAAATCATGTGATACGCTATCAAAAGCTTTTGTTAAATCTAAAAATTGTGCCCTCACCATATTTCCTTTTTCCAATTCCTCTATAATATATGACATAAGGTCTATTAACGCTGTTTTTGTTGATCTATTTTGTCTATACCCATGCCGACATGTTCTAAGAAGACCGCTATTTTCTAGATAATTCATTAGTCTAACCTTGAAACACAATTCAATAATTTTTGAGATTACCGGTACTAAAGAGATTGGCCTATAGTTACTTGGGAGACTTCTATCCCCATTCTTAAATATAAGTTTCTTATCTTTACAAGTGGTAACTTCGACGGAGAATCTGCTGGATATATTCTATAATACTATGAGTTAGTAGACCATAAGTAATCCGAGTGTTTTGCTACAGCGCTTTACTTGCTTATCTATTTTGTTTATGCCAAACCTGGTGCTATCAAAGGTATAGTTAAAGCATTTTTCACACTTCACGTTTCCTACAGCCTTGGACTAATTTTAAATAAATAAAAATAAAACTCTCTCATAATGAATCGGGAATGGAAATACAGTGGAAATGATGAAAATAGTGATACTTTAGTAGGACAGACAGAGAAAACTTTTCCACATTTTTGAAGCTAAAGCTAAGGGTACCCTGAAGTATGCTGCAGGGGAACAGGAATATAACCCAGATTTATGCATTGTGACAAGTGACCAATATTATAAACCTCTACTAACTAGAAGACAGTTTTCTTCATAGCCATCACAGGTCTATTATCTACGAAATAGGCATCCAAGACTCAATAATAACATCCTTCCCTTGGCCACGCTGGAACTTCAACAGAGCTAACTCGACCGCCTACGCCACCGAGCTTGATAAGTGGCTTCGATGGATATCACGGACGCATAAAAACTGTGGTTCATTGGTGCAATTATTTTCTCTGATAAGAAACAAATTACAAGAGTCCATTGCAAATAGTACGTTCCTGGCTGGAACGTGGATAGTGATCGGCTCTATCAACAATTTCTTGACAGCGGGGACAGTAAAATAGTTGATGAGCTCGTCCAAACTCTGGACGAAGCTAGAAGGGATAAGTGGACGAAGACAATCGAATCACTGAGTCGCCCTAATACTGACATCCATCCAAATAAAGTCGTCTCCCACATAGTTTATACTTCAAGTAATAAAAGCATCAATCAAGTCACGATTAACATCAGCAAGCAACTGAAGCAGCTAAAATTGACTAGTCAGGAAGAATCAAGATTCTCCTATCGCTTTACTACAGAGTAAATGAACGCAGCAATTAAATACATCAAGAGCTGCAAAGCACCTAGACTGGATGGTATGCACCCAGAGTGTTTGATACATTGTGGAAAGTCGGCAAGAGCGTAGATGTCAAACTTTTATACCAGCATATTACAATGAGGATAGCTCTAAAAAAGGCCGAAACAAACCAACATAATGTGCTTGGAAAGGCAGTCAATAAGCCAGAAACCTACCGCCAAATATCACTGCTGAGTGTAACACATAAACTTCTTGAAAAACTTATTCTTAACAGAGTTAACCCACCATTGTCGTATAATATCCCAATAGACCGGGATTTTCACCAGGACTTAGTACAACAGATGAAGTCTTAACCTTTAGAGCCTACATAGAGGGTGGATATCAAAGTAAACTGAACATATCAGTGGCACTTATAAACTTAACGGCAGCATACAGCACGGTCTAGAAGGATGGATTATTTTTCAAACAGCTTAAAGTAATTCTACCGAAAACAATCTCCTGAGTAATCACCAACATGCTTAGTAGTAGATGTTTCACTGGCTGAATGGGAAATGCTAAAAGATCTGCTAGGAGCCTTAACAACGGACTTCCACCAGCATCTCGCCCCAACTTGTACATATCGGATATACATACCATCTATTCAAAGTCAAAAATTCGGTTACGCAAATGACTGGGCATTCGCAACTAGGGGCAAATCAATGGAAAGTCATTGTAGTTCAAAATCCTCAAGTCTCCCCAAATATTATAGTGTAGTAAACCAACCAGCGTTAATTTCTATGTTTTTGGAGATGCAAATTCGTATTCATGAGAGTTCATGTACGCTCCTAGAGTAAATTCGAATTTAATGTATGTAAATATTTGTAGAGCAAAGTGCTTTGAATCCGCAAACAGTAAACTCTCATAATAATTGCGCTTTGTTGGCACATCAATTCTTGAAACTAGATTCCATTCCTAATATATCTTTCTAAAAATTGTTACACGACCTTTTACAGAAATGATTTTGGGTGAATTGATCTCAAACATTTATGTAGGCAACATCTTCCCACTAGGTGTAAGTCAGTATCCACGCTATACTCGTAATTACATACCTCAATTAGGCTGACCTAGACATAGCCTAGTGCCAAACTATCTTTTAGAAACGTACACAATGGGCTT
Organism: Popillia japonica; assembly: GCA_004785975.1. Classification (NCBI taxonomy): domain Eukaryota; kingdom Metazoa; phylum Arthropoda; class Insecta; order Coleoptera; family Scarabaeidae; genus Popillia; species Popillia japonica. The sequence goes on along the minus strand of SMLS01045018.1, from coordinate 31,528 downwards.
GTACTTCTGTGGTTCTTCCAATCGTCAAATGCAAACAAGTAGTGGAGAATGCCAAGGCATGGATGGGTTATAAAAGAAACATTAACGATATAAAAAAATATATGTACCTATTTCCAAAATCTAAAATTTTTACAAACAAAAAGTGTATGAATTGCTAAGGTACCTGCCGTTTTGATTTGAAAGATAACACACTGATGTTATGTGAAAACGATAACTTTGCTTTATACCAAATGTACTCCTGTGTATAGTTAGTCAAACATCACATTATAACTGGGTTGCTGCTTACATATACATACATACGTACTTCGATTATATTTACATAACGTTGGTATAAAAATGCTACTATCTGATTGTGAACACTTAACTAAATTATAAAAGTTGGAAAATTTGTTTAGAGCTTGTATCAATTAAAATGATAGACGATCAATCCTTGAAATGGAATGCTGCTTGAAAACTAGTGTATTCTAGCATTCTTAGAGACAATATATTCTGTTGTCACGAACTTAGCTAAAGTTCGTAGAAATAAATCATAAGTTTTTGTTATCTATTCCACTCTTATTTATAATTCCTCTAATTTATTATAGGGCACCTAATGTGATCATAATTCATAGCTGTAAGATCACACTGTTAATTATCTACAAAAATAGCAAAAAATAGAATAAATCGTTTAATAAATGTATTGTAGTTAGTATGTGTGCAATATAAGAATAAGTAATAAAATAAATAAGCATTCAATACTGTACTTCAACGTGGACCAACAGTGCTCATACTAAAATGGTTTGATAGCCAGCTTAATACTAATGCAATGCGTCTTGTATTGGGTACCATTGAATTTACTTCAATCAATTGGCTATATGTTCTTAGTCATATACCGCCGCCTAGAACAGCGAATATAAGAAAATAATTCAGAACTTTCCGTCAACTTGGAGCTTGACCTCCTGGAGATTAATAGGTTACGATCAGGACACCCCCGCCTTAGAAAAGCCAGATCTCTTACGAGAACGGTTTTAATATTACCATGATTTGAATTACGACGAAGAAATTGGTGCTCGCCGACAGAATTCGGACAAATCACAGAATATGCAGAGATTTTTTATTGAAATGGGTTAAAAACCAATCCCTATTTCCTGATTGCGATTGAAACTCCAATAGACAATATTAATTAAAGATTAACTGTATATACGCTTGTGACTACTGAATGTACTACTGACACAGTTTTTTACTTGTGGTTTATGTGTGAACCAGGATCAGGAAATTGTCATTATTAGAAGTAAATTGCTAATATCTAGTTCGTTGATGTTTTTTTTGGAAATCTCTTTATCAGCCTCATATAAGTAAAAAGGAAAACCAGAAAATTTAGTATTTAGAAAGATTGAAGAATGAATATCAGAATATAGCTACTGTAAATCCGCGATCATACAATATAACAATAATAGTTCTAAAACATACTTGGTGAAGATTTTTGCCATTGCTAGGAAAGTAATAAATTGTAATATGGTTTCCAAAGCTATTGATTTTCAAATACCAGCTGCAGCATTTCGAACTTTCTCAAAAAGCAATATTGGCAATTTCCATCAATCTAGGAGGCTAGGAGAAAGAATAAATATTGCTATGGTAACAGCAGCTGCCTAAACCACTAAGAAAATTATGTAGAAAATTCTACTTTACATCTCAAAATATCTCAAAGAACATAATTTTGTAAACTATTGCCAATTGAAGAAGAAAGCTGACATTTACTCCGAACAATAGATCATCTTTTTAAGATAGAAAAAGGTGAAAAAGTTCTTAGTTTATCATTTTCCAATAATCGCGAGAATGTCCAACATTGTTTCAGAATATGGCCCCATTTTCACTGTGACCAACAAAAAGAAGTGTTTTGCACCATTTTTGCTACAAATTCAAGATTCAGGGGTAAATGTACTCTAGAGCGGTAAGTATCTAAAAAGTGCCAGGTATATTGAATACCAAAGAGGTATTTCACATCATAAATTTATAAGTGATCTATGGGCGGTTTTTGCCAATATTTGTTTCAATAAATTACGGTATCCACTTTTCTGTGGGTTTCTTCAAAAATATAGCCACCAAGAAATATTATATTATGTATCTACGCAATTTGACAAAATAATAGGTCAAATCAAGCCAAATATAGGAGAAAATTATCTCTGGATAGGCGCAGATGAGACGACAGATATTAAAAGAAAGTGCATTGTTAATGTAACGGTTGGCACATTGTATCCAGAGAATCCTAATGTAATTTTTAATATAAAAGTGCAAAAACTGGATTGCGTGTCACTGCAAACGATATGACCGACATTATCATTAACAAACCGTAAAAAATGTAGCTGGTGACGACTGTTTAAAAGTTCTACTCTATCTGAAAAAAACGCTTTCCAAACATAACATGTGTTGTGCATGGAATACATTGCATTGCTGAACTTATTCGTGAAGAATTTCCCGAGGTTAATTCATTAATTAACTCATTTAAAAAGATTTTATTGAAAACATCAACTAGAGGAAAGTTGTATAAAGAAATGTGCCCGAATACACCTTTGCCGCCAGAACCTGTATTAATACGATGGGATACATGGTTAGAGGCCGTTTTTTTTATGCCCAACACTTATATTTTACTTTATTAAACCATTGTCTACTAATTTAAAAAGTACAGAACGATCGATTGGCGCAAAGATGCGGAACAAAATTAATGCCATTTTACAAAGAAATCCAGATTATATGCTATTAAGGAAAATTTCCCAAAACACGTTTACTACCCAAAATGAAAGTGCATATTTAAAAATGCTTTAAAAATATATAGCTTGCCCACAAAATCAATTTACAACAAAAGATTTAGATAACTAAAAATATATAGTTAATTAATTTCTATTACAATAATATAGAAAACGTACTTGTCGATTAAGAAAATATAGGTTTCAACTTATCTACGCTAAAGTATATAGTCTAACAACGATTGGGTGACTAACACCCTCTAGCAATCTGCACCGAACTTGTTTATTCTAGTGATATGACAATGAGAATTAAGAGAACTTGTCTGAAGAATTTGTCTGGAATAAACATGCGAGAAATAAATTATATTCATGCATCTTGCATCTTGTGAACACATGTATTTAGTTCTAAGAACCTAAGAGTTATTTTACGTCTGCCCGTCTATAAATTAAGTAGGTATAATATCAAACCTTTCTATTTAATTTACTGTGCTTTCGTTGATTTATGAAATGATTGAGCTAGATACTACATCAATTAAAATACCGTGTTGTATCTTATTAGATAGAACTTCAGTAGTAGATCGATAAAAAATTGGTGGCGGCGCCGGTATATATTGTATATTCTGTTACATATGGAAGGAAATCTTTGGTGGGCATGTATTAACTCACCTGTAGTAAGCCTTAGTTCTGTGTTCGTCATTTCTCATTTGTTTCAGTGCTGACAACGTTTCTATTTATCAAGTTGTGGGTGCGATATAGGTTGTTTCTGCAATAAAAATGTTTATGAGAGTAGGCAAAACTTGAAGGATCGTTAGCATTCATATACAAAGTGACATAGAAAAAACTATAATGCATAGCAACATGTGATAGAGGAGCAAGAAATAACAAAAAAGATTCCTATACACATATGTCCGATTGCTTTTTGTTTTCAAGTTACAAGCTGTTGCAGTCAAATTAAACAAAGCAATATAAAAAAATAGAAGATAGATATTAGTTCTGCATAAGGTGCGATGGCATTGGTGACCTTGTACCTGTATACACATACCCAATCTTTGTGTTAATCTATAAGCAGACTTCACAATTCTGTTTCATAATTCTTCTTCACTATTTATTTCTGCGGCATACACTTCACATTTTATAAATCGCCAAAATGAGAAATCGAGGGGATTAAGGTCGGGGCTACGAGCTGAATTCCGAAATATTCAATGGAACATGTTCTAATAAAGTATTCAGTTCATTTTCCAAAAAATTCGATGGAGTTCGCCTGTCAATCGTCTGGGCATTCGAAATGGATTACTTAGAAAATTTTTGGATTCAATTTTCGACCAATCAAAATGAATCCTTTTATGTCACATGTATCAGGATATCCAATCAACATTTGATTATACTGATAACTACCCCGGAATGTTATCACTAGCGATAACACCCCGGCTGTCACCTGACTTAATGTCATATCACTGCTTATGTAAAACTTTTGACAGTTTCAAATTTAATTTTCGAAATGTCACGATTTGGAGTACTAAATACTGAAAATATAGATAAATTGGAAACAAATTCAGCAACTTCTGCAAGCTCATTTAGGTTCTCAAATTGTACTTTCAATAATTGTTCGTTTAATAAATAAATGTTAACGTTAATTTAGGAAGCCAAAAATTTTCTGACCAAATATCCCACGAACAGAGATAAATCCTCATAATTTTATTACTTTCCTCTAGCATGTTTCTTTAGGTAACATCCAAGCAACGTGCTCTCGGAGAGTAATAAAATTATTTCGTGATTATCACTGTCCTAGGGATATTACTACTGATAATTATCGATTATACCTGCTCACAAATTAAAGAACAACCCATACTGGTGATTCCGTATTACGTTCTGATGAGGATTTTTATCGCTCCAATAATGCATATTGTGAATACTCAAAATGTTATCACACTGAAACCTGCTTCATCGGTAAACAAAATTAATGGCAGAAAGTTTTGCTCTTTATTTTGCAACCCCTCGCACAATTGTAAACGCGGTAGGAAATTTAGTTGTGTTTGTGACGGTTTTTTTATGAAATGGATGAAGAAGTTGTTCTTTGAGGACTTTCGTAACAAATTCACGATTGACATTCGGTACAGCTTCACTTATTCTTTTGATGCTTACTTTAGGATTGTTTTCTGCTATTTGCAAAATAGCTTCTTCATTTGCAACAGTACGACGAGTTCTGTTAACCCTAGATTCGTATTTTGGTTTTTTAAAGCAACCATCTTCTCTCAACCGCGTATGGACGTCAATAAGTCTCCTAAAATTAGGAACTTGCCTTAATGGGTATCTCTATTGATGGATGCGTTGAGCTTCGGAAGAATCTGAACAAGCTTCGCCGTAGTACATGATCATGTCTCTGTAGTCCACTAAGGTATAGCGCACCATTTTGAACGAAAACTTTCAATAAACTAAGTTAATATTGCTTTCACAGTTACCAAAGGTCTGGTTTCATGAAAAGAAAATTATTGCCTATGTAAAAGTCAAATACAAGAACAATATAAAAAACAGTTTGTAACAAAAAGCAACGGACATGTGTGTATAGGAACTTTTTTGTTATTTCTTGGTTCTCGATCACATGTTGCTATGCATTGTTGTTTCTTCTACGTCACCCTGTATATAAGCAAATATTATTAGATGGATTTGAAGCAAGAAGAACATATAACTAATAAATTAATAAAAATAAGAAACTATTATTGGTGTATCCCCTGTAACTCAAAAATAAAATTATTTGGAAAGTATGTGTCGAAATCGTTACTAAATCATCTAATGCAAACCAATAAAATCTGCCGTGTGCAAAATAGCTTCTGTTTAATATCACTTCAAAATGTTACCAATTAATAAACTAGTGATATAATTGATGACAACGACAAAAAAATTCCTGCATGTCCTCAATTGTCGTGAAAGAGATTTATTTTATCAACTTGTGATCTTATTGTTAGTTGCACTCATGCATAAGTTTGCGTCTTACCATGTAGTGTACTTTCCAGATTTCTTACTAAACAAATATGTGCTAGCTATCGACAGACACGTCTCCGTATTTTTCTTGTTATTGTTATACACTCAATGTTAATGCTAACCATTTTAAAATAAGAAATGTAAGTAGAAGAGATTCTAATATTAAATGCTAGCGACTTTCTGACAATATACATACTTCCTGCAAATGTCTACAAGTAAGGAAAGAACTCGGCAGCATAACTTGAAGAGATTGGCAAAGTAAGCAGCTTCAACAATAATAACAGCAGCTACCGCGTTTAACATTTCCAGCAACTCAGCAATACCCCCTTAACAGTATGTAAATATGCGTATCTAAAACAATGAATCCTATTACGGATACTAGAGCCGGATTGCTAAACCTCCGACTGAATCCATACGCGCATATATACGTATTTACAAATCATTTGAGAGCCACGCAGAGCGCTGTTACAACGCCAGCCAACGACGTGACAGTGAAATATCCTATGTACACTAGTTGAACCTACGACACTGCATGATAATTTATGAGAACGAACGCTAGCGTTTTAGCGATAAACTATTCTGTACACCACGCCTGTCTTATTACATTAGTATTACTGAAATGTATTCGCAAGAAATATTACAATGAAGATGCAACGTTTAATGTCTACGCCTTAACAGCTTTTAAAGACTTCTGAAGCGGATACTATATCACGCAACTCACAGAAGAAGAACTAACGTACCAATAATAATCTGATTCTACTAACTCACTTATTTTATTGGGGTTGTCATTTGAATGACAATAATGGATGCACTTTCTGTTACAAGCAGTCGCAAGTCTACTATTATTGATTGTAGATAATCATTTCTGGTCGTTAGATAAGACGTTCATCGTCTTTAGAAGCACAATTGACAGATATATTCATGTTAAATTCATATAGTCCGTATCTTATATTTTATCTAATAGTAAACCAAAGTATTGAACCTCCAAGTCGTGCCTTAGCTTTATAGTACAGGTCATGTTTAGTAATTCTCCTACGATAGCACTGGAATCAAGAAACATCAGAACTCTTCCTCATAGAATTCCTGCCGGAAATTGGCAATGCAATGGTAGAATAGAACCATTGGAATGCTAAATGGTTCGAGTATCATGCTCTGTAGCTTATACTAGGGTGGATGAATCCGTACTGTGTTGGTTTTCCATCGTTCATACGTTTTCGGTGGTTTTTCCATTCGATAACAATGTCGTTCTTTCTATTTTCTAGGCATAACTCCAGTTTAAGCTTACATGGGACAGCATTCGCAAAGTAAATTTATTATTTCGCAAAGTAAAAGTAGTGATGAAAAGACGATTTCGGTACAGGACTAAGGCAAGAAATTGTTGGAGTCTCAAATACATCAGATTAGTGTATATAATAACTTTAAAAGTGAGAGTTCTGACACTAAAACAGAGGCAATTGCTAAAACATCTATATTAACTGAGATGTGTAACGGAAAGTCCGAAAAATCATTCAGAATAGTTTATAAAAAAGGAATGGCAAAGGACAGTTCGGAGTAATTAGTATGTGTGATTTTAATCTTTTTGGAACAGAAATACTCAGGTTCTATACAAAAAATGAAGTTCATGCTTTGCGAAATTTATGCATTCTTGAAAGAAAACAGCATACCCATTTCATTGATGTATCCCTACGTTGCCACGAGTAATTAAGGATAACAGCTTGAAATATGAAATAGTTAACAAGCAGCGAACAATTAACAATCTTAAAGATTGCAGATAGGTACTACGGCAAGAATATCTGGCGAAAACGTAGATATGTAGCAGTCTGCTACTTGAATGAAGCAGGTTGCGAGAGTCATGTTAGCACAATGAAATTTTGGGATGAGAAAAAACAATAATGATTTCACATACGACATTTCTAGACGGTTGGGTTAGCGAAATGTTGCTGCAAACTAACATCAAATTATGATTGTTGAAGAATCATAAAGATATGGCAAATTTCCTCTTTGAAGAATTATTTCTGAAGTTACTACAGTCTGAGTCTCCAAAAGGTGTTACTGTTATGGATAACTCCAATCACTACTCATGACAGGTTATCAAAATACCTTATGGGTCAAACCCAAAATTTAAAATATCTAATTTCTTCTAAAAGTTGAGTGTATCTTAATAATTTTAGTGTTAAATATATGGACACTCTATACACAGATCCTGGGTATATTTGAACAATGAGTGGCAAACTATCATTTTGGCCCGATTAAAGATATTCGGAAAGGAATCCAGTAACGGGGTCTACTAAAATTTGGTGTCGCTTATAATGTTGGACATAACATAAAAACGTTAAAAGAAGTCTTTAAAACAATTGCGGTGTTTATATTTTACAATGTACAATTACCGGCTACTTTAAATAAATTAAAACAATTATATTTCTTATTAGTAAAGTAACTCATGATCAATTTTCGGGTATATTCTTTAAAATTAAAAAAAAATAAAATAAAAAGGTATAGTATGGAGATGTGGAGGTATTTTACCTATTCAAACTACCACCATTGCTATAGTAATGACAATTGTTTTAAGGAACCTAACGTGGTTTACAAAGGATTCTAGACCATCGTCAATTTAGTAATATATCTGTTCAATCATTGATTCTTTATTAGCTGATCTTAAATAGGTTAGTAGTTCAATTATGCAGTCAAGCCTAAGGGAATTATTAATGCTAATTGATGATAATGTCAACACTAACTAAAGTCCTCTGTAGTTACATGATTTATGGAATTAATCCTGCTTTACTGATATATTGCGATAAACGGAAATTTGGCATGAATACGTATCTGCTTACGATACTTGTGTATATGGCTTTCCATTATTTGTACATACATACATTGCATGCCAGAATAAATAGGAGATATAGAGGAAAATATTTAAATTTATTTGAATTTTAGCAGCACTGACATCCTAATATTCAAAAAATATTATTGGCCATACCATGTAACGACAAATATATATACTTCTGTTTTACTGTAAATTTCAAATTTCTCAGTAGTTCTGAAAGTATTTTAAACAACTCTGCACTTAACGTATTTCTAAAAAGATTAATGTAGAGATATTCAAACTTACTACAGAAATAGTAAATCACAAATGCGCATCTTATTATTACATAGTATCTTTTAGTACTACCAAGTAAGCTACAAGCAGATGGATATCAGCAGAAGTCAGAGCTGACCAATACTATAGTTTGGCCGACCATACGCTGCGCTGTTGAGATATCTATAATTAACAGAGCAATATTCGTTACAACAAGCAAACGTTGTAGCAATACTCTGAAAACACATTTACACACACCATTTATACGGGATTTAATAAGTTCAGTTGTAGGTAAAAACGGAAAACGACAAATAAAAAGTCAATAAAACCAAATTAACTTAAACTGATACAATAGTTATATCATAATCGCAGTGGCAAGTTCCACCATGCAATTATATGTTGTATTCTTATCGGATGATGATTATATTAAGTACTCCTTGTGGAAAATTACAATGATAATTGTTTATCTATTAGCACTCAATAAGAGTTAGAGAGTGGAACAGAGAAGAACATCCATGTATAGTTAAAAACTAACAGGCTTAAAAAGCCAGAATTATTTGAAACCTAGGAAATATTAGAGAAGAGATTAGAAAAGAAATAAAAATTAACTCTTACACCACAAAAGTGCTCGAATTTGGGATAAATAAAAACATCTTGAAACAAGTAAGAATAGAAGACTCTACAGATACATGTCTGAGTATTACATTATCAATACATGTAAATTTCAATTCAGTCCGAATAAATCTCAGTATCGCAATGAGTTGCATATATATACAATATAACTAAGTGCTTGTAATGCAATATTTAGCAGCCTTCTTGAAATCACCTGGTTATACAATACTTATGTACCAACCAATACATATATGCTAAACTAAGTTGGTTAGCATTGCTTGACGTAATGTATGTTCGAGGATGCATGGACTAAAAATCTTAACCAAACACAATAGACATCAAACATTTGAAATGAATTTCATTCAACTAAACTTCCATGACTGTTATACTCAGAGACCATTTTTCAAGAATATGTTCAGCTTTCAGATGTCATGCAATTTAATCGAAAATATAGAGTCAAGTAAAGTCACAAGTAACTGACCACATCCACAAACAATAGCTATGTTCGACTTCGATAGAGTCCTTATTACTATAGAATATACATCTAAACTTATTCGATTGGTATAACTATTCTGCTATATTTGCAGTTTGCTATTTGAAGTGCTTAAAATTCTATAGCAAACGGTGCATTATTGAATTATACGCCAATACTGACAATCTTCAATAGCCTAGGTACGAGACGAAATATAAACCAAGAGCTTTTATGAAGAACGTTTTAATAAACCATTATTATTTTACAACTGCTTCTGCAAAGGAATTAATAATAATTTCATTTAAACGTTTAGGCTAGAACTGAATCCAAATCAATATCCAACCTATATCTATTTAATCTATGCAGTAATTACAATCTATTGTAATTTCTGTTCACCGTTTGTTATTCACTGGACATCAATTATTCTGTTAAATGAATGACGGTAGTTATTAAAGAAGGCCATCGAACTGTTTCTCTGAAATTTTAGATATGTAACTACAATATTTCATAAAATTGTTACGTATGGTTGGCCTTTAAAGCCAGTTTTAGACAATGTCTGTTTTGCCAAGAAATTAGGCAACAAATTAGCCATCAGAAATTAGACATCGTGTAAAACATGAACTTTTTGTGTAATTTACCAGGTAAATCTGATAGTAAAAATTTGTTTGGAAATGTTCTATTTTCATAGTAAATCGACGCATAGCAATTCTGCGCAACATGATTTTCTCGGTCAAATGACGAATGAATAGTTATGACTTCAATATTCTTGTAGAATAATACAACAATTAAAAATTAAATAAAAGTGAAACACCACATTCTTCGATTGGTTCAGAATTAGTTACAAGGGAAAATGACGCTACTTCCCGGACGTTTAGATAAATATGTATTTGCACCATAGATACTGTCCAATATTTTGCGCAAGGATATTTTTAAGTTTGCGTCGATTTCTTAAGAACTTTGACAAATACGTGTAAAACATGATTAAATAACTTTTTCAAATCTTTATCGATATATGATGTCTAATTTTTTATGTTTAATTTCCTGTCTAATTACTTAGGAAAACTGACATCGTCTAAAACGGGCTTTAGAGACAGAGTAGCAATTATCAGACATAATAATATCAATTCCAGTACAAATATCAAAAAATATCCAAGTTTGGTGAAGTTGTCGTTGGTATTGAGTTAATCATTTTTTTTCAGCTTTTTATATGAAGCGACCCGATCGTTATCATAAGCTGTGTTGTGTTACTTTCTATTCAAGTGCTTATCTCAGGAAGATTAGAATTTAGACCTTTTTCATACACAGCACTATGAACATGTTGCTATCAAAACTACGCAGTTTACTAATTTTCTTACTTCACCAAGTAGCGTATCACAACATATGGGTTTAAAATATGCTGAGCCTATATGATATGTGGTTTCTGATAAAACCAGATAAATATTAAAACTGTATATCTCTAAAGCTTGACACTATATTCTTATTAGATATTCCAAGTCGACATGATAAAAAGAGTCGCTATAACGGGCTTAAAGTGATTGACAAATTCTCTTTATTAGGGCAAAGTGTAGCGATAATCAGTGACAGAATCATTTTAACTGGTAGTCGTTGACTAAAATTACTTAAAACAACATCGATGCAGATGCATTAGAAGATAATGTAGAAGTGCAAACAAGGCGTAATGAGCGTTTTCTGCCGTGGCAATATTGCCAGATTACAACTTAGATAAAGATACGCACTAGTTTCATCTTTATTTACTGAATGGAGAATTTTCTACCCGCCAATGTATTCTTAATCATTACGCAGTCTCCATTTCGCATTATCCTTTATAATCCTCACTCATATTTTCCACGATGAAATAGTTACGAAACTTGCCTCACTCTATTTTTATTATTATTTTAAGTTTATGTACACATTAGGAAACGCATTATTGTTACTGGCCTGTCGCCAATCATTATTTCGCATGAATTATACCTAGTATACATAAGATTTTCAACTTAAAATAACAGGCAACGCGCAGTTCTAATCCTAATATTGTGCAAGCAACTACGAACTACGTAATATGAGGAAAATTTGTTTTAGTTTCCTCAGGTAAAGTGTGACGTCGTTCCAAACAACTTGTTCGTTATTCACTGTCACAATTGGCAACGCTCGAGGCTTGTATCCGATAAAGCCAATAACATGTTGCAGAACAATACCGTTGTGGATATTGTTTGTTTAGGATGTTTATAGTATGGATATTACGCGGTTGATGAAATCTCCTCTAGACCTCAAGTGGTGTTACATCATGATCCAACTACTAATGCTTGTGCAAGCTGTGGCAATTTTTTTTTTAACCTTTCTAATATTTAACACACAAAATTCCATTTTGTTATCTTTCTTACAATAATTTCTTTCTTTGCATATTTTATAAACCTAACCTATCCAGCTGATTTTATTTAAAATTACATACAATAAGCGAAAAGCATAATTCCAGTGGCAATTATTGGCAGTGGTAACTTGACATTGCATACTGTACTACATTTTAAGCCGTTCAATGTTTATAGGTACCAAATATCAGCATTCAAATAAAAATAGAATTATTTGGTAGAATAATGCTGCATACATAATGCATGAGTGCGAAAATTTTTAGACGGTGATTCCTTGTCCAAAATTAAAGGGGATCTTTCATGTAAACAAAAGCTCTTGTCCTTGAAAAGTTACTTGCAAAAATGAGAAATATCGATGTTTCAGTAACCCACTAGATTTCTTTAATTTCATTCACAGAGAATACGTCCGTGCACGGTATTGAATTTAATTTTTTTATTAAGAAACTATTGCTTTTTCGGAAAAAACGGATATCTTTAAATCAATAGGAGTTATTTTGTTAAAAAAATTTGATAAAAAAGAGAACAGGAGTTGCATGTTTCATCCCTTTAAAAGATCACAACAAAATTAAAAAAGTAATCATAGGTAGCTTATTTAGTGGCTGAACACGCCCACAAAAAGCCATTTCTTTAAATCTTCAGCAATTTTAAGAAAAATCCAAAATGTTTTTTCTCATTTTTAGAAGCTTGCATCTTTTCAAGAACCAAACTAAGAGCTGCTTACATGGAACTTTCGCACATATTTGGAAACACCCTGGATAGGCTTAGTAGCTTGCGGCTATAGTATAAATAATCACTATCGATAACATATTAGAAGCATCTACTAAAGAAAGCACAATTGATGGGTTAGAGGGGTTTCTCAGTCAAATTAACAAGTATACAATATAGAACTCTTCAAACTTTAGTTTGATCTCACACATTTTATTAATGTTACGACATTTTACAAACAGTTACAGACATTTTTTGTGTACGAATTTCTTCAAAGGGGTACCAACATATTTAATACAAAATATAGATTAAATAAACTAACACTCACAATATAGATTGATGCAATATAGTTAGAAGTCTTGTATGATGCTGGTTAGTACTTTTTAAACAGGCCTATACTTAGAGACTGTTTTCAAATTGATGAAAAATTATAGCCATCCCTCTTATAATGAAAGATGCAATACAGATATAGTTTTGAAAGTAGGTGTTGAATAATAATCTAACTAAATCTAATATTAGGTATATTAACGTCTACTGAATTCTTCCGGAGAAGTTGAGTATAATGTATTTAATTGTTATCTGTAGACAAATGAAATACATACAGTTCTCAAAAAATTGAGAAATAAAGTGTTAAGATAACTTTCTTGGTCAAATATGCGGAAATATATTTCAATAAAATAAGCATACTTAATGTTCGTTTTTCTCTCATTATCTACTTAGATAGGTAGTTCTTTTGACCACAATGATGCAATACACATACGTATTGACGAACCGGGTTTAGTATACTTGATAAAAAGAATTTTTTCTATTAAAATAAACAGGTTCAACTCTTGAAGCTTATATTGCGAACAACTTACCATTATATTTGGATCATATAAACATATAAGTTTTACAACGTTAACACTTTTTGTTATCTTTTTTGTTTGGCAATTAATAATTAGAGGGGGCATCGGCTGGCCATGGGTTATTATTACGCCTGCGGCTGTAGACCGACTTAAGATGTTATCTTTCCGCATTTGCCGTGGAATTTGGGAAACTACAGAAAACCAAATTCAGAAAGAGCGCACTGGTATCCGAACCCGATACCACCAGACTGTGAAGCGAGCGCGCTAGGCACTGCGCTGCACAGCTGATTATTTTATTATTTTATTTATATATATATATATTATATTTATAATTAAGAAAGCATTGCCGAAAAAACAAGCCTCCATAGTATATCAGGTACCTCGAGCTATATTGTAATTTGGATTATCGCAAAATTCTATAAAAACAGATCATGGACTCCAAAGTGCGAGGAAGAGCGTTTGTTAGTACATTGCATCAAAGAATGTTAACGAAAGAGCTTTCCTAAAAAAATCGAAAATAATCAAGCTTCAGTCAAAAGCTCTCTAGATAGTATTCTCAGAAAAAGATTCATTTGAAGGCAATATTCGAGGCATAGATTGGTATAAAGCATTTTTAAAACGCCATCCTTCGTCCGCCGTCACCGTCACTTCTGCTGCGTGAGTGAAAATGATATTAGGAAATGGTTTGTCCAAATCAACAATTATTTACTGGAAAAAGGATTTGCTGAAATGTTGAAAAACCTGTCTATACAATAGAAATTACACTAACTTTCAATTGTGCCCAAAAAAATTAAAAAAAGACCCAAAAAATGCAAAAAATTAAGTACATTGCTGACACTAACACACTTTAAACATTTGTTTGAAAATTCTGATCATACATTTATTTAAAAATATTACAAACTTTGTAGAAGATGAAAGTGTCAATAACTGTAAGGGTTGATGCCAATAAGTGATTCATAACTTATGAAAATGAAGCTGTCGAAATATATAATCTCGTGTATATATGAATACATAAGTAAAACTTTATTGTATCACTATTACACCTAATAAAAAGATTAATGAGGATCACAAAGCAACGAGCAACACATTATCCAAGCAATTAAGACAATGGCGTTCTATCGCAAGAACTATGTAATGCTCTAATGGCAACGCTGGCATTTACCGTTTCCCAACAGTACTGTTATTCCTTTACTAAGACGATAAGATGCTAGTACACGGCTTACCTGTTCATTGCGCTACATTCACCGAATATATTTGCTGATGTTTATAGCTTCAGTAATAATACCATGTAGAACCGTTTCGGTGGCAGCATTCATAAAACTTAAAATTAGTTTGGTGGTCATTACTAAGCTCGTAAACGACAGATAGATTACTAACTGGTGTCAATAACAGCCAAATATGAATTAGTTATTGTGTGTTTTGGAGTATCCCTGGGCTCTAGTTTCTCTGGGCTCTATATGGTTACTTTAAAGCACAGAATTACTACCAGTTTAAGAAATAAGAACGTTTTAATTTTTGAGTATATATCATTAACAAGTTAATTTCAAGAATACATTATAATGTTTTTGTGGATATACAGGGTGTCCCAACAATAGAAAGACGGAGTAGCAGCAATCGCACACTGGGGTGCTAGAAAAGTAAATCCTAAAAATGAAGTCTCTATTCGTACGCAAATTGCAGAAAAAAAAATTATAAAGAATTCATTTGGCCTTACGCTGGGCCTGGACGAGCGCGGTACAAAGCGCACGAAGACTGCATACGGGCATGTATTACCATTTTACTTCTATGAAAAGAAAAATGCACGTCTTTATACGAGGTTACTAAAAAGTAACTACTAACAATACTCCATAGGTTCTTTCCAACAACCAGTTCAGAAGTCGCCAGCGCATGGGCAAAATGAAATGCATATTCCAACAAGTAAAGAACTGGAATCGGTATAGAAAAATCACTATTCCTACAGATAGTTCGTAATCTGTAGGAATCTGTACCAGAACAAATTCAAGAACGGTGAAACCAGTACCTGATTCAAGACAGGAACTACATACTAGAATCGACATGCGTACAACGCATGTTGTGGGTATTTGTACTGTCAGGCTATCGGATTTGAAGTTTTGTTTTTTAAATAAATACTAAAATGAGCGATTTTGAGGAGGATAACATTTACTTTGACTCAGATACAAGCGAAGAGGACGCATTAGAATTTAAGAATTAAGAATTTTAAGTTATTAATTATGTTAAGAAGTCTCAAAATAATATTTAGGTACCTGCCATGCTGATACCTTATTTTTTAGGTTAAGCTATCTGTCAATATTTGTAACAGAGTGTAAGTTCTAATTTGTGTTCCAACGAACGCTTATTTAGAATTAGTTCTGAACCGGTAGAGAAATCGCGTTTGCGCACTTTGCAGTTATGAACGGGTTCTGGAATTAGTTCTAATGGTATTGTTGAAAAGAACCTCATAATAAAGATCATTAATCATTAATTGATTTTTTCTCCAGCAGCTATTAAAATTAATTACGAGATAAATTTTTCTTTAATTTTTGACAACGCTAGATAAAAAATAAGTAAATAGTTTGATATTTACTGTAAAAAGGCCACAATTATTAGAATCAACTATTACAAACTACAAACTTAAGCGTAATAACTCTTATTGTTTGGAAAAACAACACCATTTGTTCTCTTTCATTGCCACCGAAAAAGTAACCAACTTTGTAGAAAGCAACAGATCATCGAGGTGCATTATTGATATTAGTTGAGCTACTACAGTTGGCGAAGCGCCTTATGAATAGTTTGGCTGTTAGTTTATGAATACGCACTTCCATAAATATGTTCATACGATTATAAATTGTATGCACCGCATTCTTTAGTGGCTCGACGAATATAAACATACATTCAGTCAGGTCCGTAATATAATTTTCAAATATAAAAATTTCGTCCGAATATTAATAAATTTATAAATTTTTCATTTCTTCGTTATTGTGGTATATTTAGATGTGATCTTTTTAATGCTCGGACACCCTGTATGATCATTTAACAACAACATCCTAGTAACATATTCATAGCCCCTTAATTTCACGCATTCGTCATTTTAACATAAAATTTTCAATTTCCTTTTCTTTTATAAAGCACATGGTAGCCATAACTTCTTTCCTACTTTCCTCTATTAATACTATAGCACAAATCATAACTTCCTATGTGCAATTGGTATGAAAAGCTTCCGCGTCCAGATCTCTATTGTGAATGCAATCCAGACGCCTTCACAATATACCTAATGATAGCAGTGTAAGACAAAACAAACAAGCTAGAAGACTGAGTAAAATAACTGGACTAACTCAAAGTTTCAGTTACGCTGGCGGAGTAATGTACAACATTTGTATTCAAATGCAAATACAGTTATCAGTAGGATTAATAAATTTGATGCCTTCCACATATTTTGATCGCGACACGTTTATTACAGACATTACGTTGATTTGATTTTACCCCATTTGATTTCACTTAAATGTGCGATGTCTGAGCATTAACGTTAATTATGTTCCTAATAAATATGTACCACACAAATGAAAATACAATGAAAAAAATCGTCTCCAAGCAACAAACAATAAAAGGAAAAACCCTAACTAACAATATTTAATGATTCACTACTAACCTAGAGGCTTTTGCTTCTGATACAATACTATGTTCGCAGAAACAATCGGTCCTTCGGTTTTACTGGTTTTTTTAGATTAGTTGTTCCGTTAGTGCTTCCTATTTGAAGCAATCTTGCGTCCTTCCTCTCCTATTCTGCATTTTTGCATTGTTACACTATAATCATCTAAAACACGGCCCTTTTGAACCGACTACAACCTAACCAAATATTCATTTTTATTCTACAGATTACGACAAGAAATGATGGCCAATAATTTTTCTTTCAGACTGTCAGAATTGCATTTGACGACAGTTTCAAAGTGCTAGTTCAGTAAAATAGATATAACAAATGCACACTGAATGGAAATATATTATATAACATCAGTTCGGAATAGTTTCTATAAAATAATATATACCTACTAAACATAAATTTATTTTGATTAGTCTCCCTTAAAAGTACTTTAATGGCCACAAAATTTTGTACTAGCGGGCTGTGCACTATGTGCAATATATAGGGTGTATTTAATAATAATAAAAGTAAAAAATATTAAGAATGGTAAGATACAATTATGTAGAATATAAATCCAAAAAATTTTTGTTCAATTACGACGCGAATGCCAAATTTAAATTCTCCCTTATAAATTGTAATGTGCGCCGCCTATTGAATCGAGAATATTGACCTCGATCAATCTAACGTAAGAGATCGCAAAAACAGCTGCCGATGTAAAAACTACAAGATAACGCTGATGTGTCAGTTTTTTTAAATAGCTTTGAAAGAAGAGTTCAATAATGTACACACTAAATATCGCCTGTGGCTGCACCTGCCCTCCGCTACATACATATATTCGTTCGAAAATATTCGACAGTGGCGCGACAAATATTTTATAAATATCAATTTTTTTTTCTGGCGTCTGGGAAGGAATTTGCGGAAAATATTTTGGATTTAAGTTTAATAAAATAATATCTTTCCATTTTTCATAGTCTTTACTTTTAATTCAAATACACCCTGTATAGCGAGTTGGATGCGTTGCAATCTGCACGACTCATAAAACGTACGTGAAAACCATGTGATATGTTGATAATGAGAAGCAGGTGTATGATTTAAAAAACCATGTTAATCAATTTTTGAAATGAGTATGCTCTTTTGTTGTGAAGCATGCAATATGTTGATATTTTTTATGGTCTATCTAAAGTGAAACGTTACTATAACACCATTGTTTATAAACAAAGCAGCAATATTTTCACATTTCTGTCTCATATAAAAGTTTTATTTCTAATTTTTACGATTAAAGCCCACGTGGTATTGTACTACTACAATGTGGAAAACAAAAAAGAAGTTTTTTGTGCGAAACTCATCTAGCAAAAGAACTAAAACTTGCGTGATTAAGTGAAACCGGATGACAACGGAAAAAGAGGGAGAATACGTTATGTCACCAGCTCGTCTCTCAACTCAAGAGGTGTTCCCTTTGTTTCAGTCAGGGCGCGCCTCCTGAAAAACACTATACTTCGTATCCTGACGTATCTATAGGTGTATACGTATATACTTTGTCTCTCAGTTTGCACAGGGCAAGGCGACATCTTACATCATTAGCATGAACTCATCCAACTGAATTGCACTAATGTCGTTGTTACAATTCAACGAGTTTCTTCTCTGAACTTGCATGTATTTGTTTCTTCCACGACTTGTTTGCCTCTCATTGTATCCAAAGCCAAGTTGATGTGTATGTTGTGCCCCGTTGTTAGATGGAATAACGTGTTGATGGGAAAGACTGGGCGCGCCGTAATCTAGTTATGAATAGAAAGTTTATTTGAAAGTTTTACTTTTTATGAAGTTGAATTTGTAACGTTGTTCATGAGTTCTTCGTTTTTTAAGAGTAAACGTGTCTAAAGTTCTGAACTCCACCTTGAGTTACATTAAACGATAAATTATGTTTGTCGCGTCACTGTGTTACGTTACACATAAACGTAGCTAAAAACTGAATATACAATATTTGTTTCGTTCAAAATTCAATACTGGTCGACTGTCTTTGTAACCTTAGTACTTCAAAGGTAAAATTGCAGTTTTTTCTGTTTTGCGGAGAGACAAATATGTATATGTAATTTCAAGGCCTCTAGGCTTGCGTAATAGAGGCAAATTGCGATAACACCAAACACCTCGTGTTCAGAATGAATCAAAAGAAGGGGTTAACTTTTTATCTTCCGTGCAGTTAGTCATTAATGTGTTATAGATTATTTTTACATTATTGTGAGTGAACACAGCATTTGTTTCCAATTTTCACATTTGGAAAGAATGTACGCTTCCAATGCAGATAAATGCATTGATTGAAAACTTCAACGAGTGCAACGCTGGGCTTTCCCGTTTGTTAAAATATTTGAAATTTTCGAAAACTAACAAATGCCAGAGTGAAAGTAAATGTGAGAACTGTATGTTCATTGTTTTAATAAACTTCATGCGTTCCAAAAACGAACAAATATATTTGTTTGTCTGCATTCTTTGTGTAAACAGGCGAAGGTAAGTATAACAAATAGCAGTACCATTACCAGACCATTAACGGCTATTACTGGGGGTGTTTTTTCATTATATGAGATAAAAATTTATTCTCGGTACTTTATGTACACACATCTTTCGCAGTAAAATATCCATTTACATCGAATCCGCATTTCGTGTTTTGCCAAGAGATAACACCGTTTTATTCGTCAAATATTCGGTGGAGATCCAATCTTTTACAATACATTGTTACTATACGTACTTGCGTGGTTACTTAATTACAAGATATGTTTTTATGTGAATGACACCCTGCAAATCAAAACCTTCAGCAAGGGATCTCCATTACTAGAGTGTTTCAGAAGTTTCATAAACTTTGATTGAATTTATAGGAAATATTACTCATTTCATCTGAAAATTAATTATCGTATTTGCCTGATACTTTTTTCCATTTGTAGGTCAATTAAAACACTATAATTCGATTAAAGATCAAATTTATTCCAGAACCTTTACAATTTATCAGGTTTTCATTACTACTTCTTCAGTGGAATAAAATTGACATTTAATTTGTGTCAATTAATAAAGATCTAGCCATGCCTATCAACAAAATTACCTACAGACAAAAGATTCAGTGATATATAGGATTACGTTTACAATATCGTGGACAGTTTAAGATATCTTTGAAATGTAATTTTATAATCATAACAATAATGATCCTTATATCATTGTACAAGCTCTAACAATTCTCTTCAAGGAGTACGGAAAAACATGGGACAAAAACCTAGTCAAAAGCCTAATTTGATTAAATTCAATTGGAGATAAATACATAAAAGGTTAAGAAATATATATACTAAAAATAATTACATAAACAAGCCAAAAAAGAATTATATGACACAACAAACAAAGTATTCTGTCAATCTCTTTACATATGTTTTGCATTAAGGAATTGAACTCTTTCCTGCGAATATGTTGCAAACCAAATGACCACAATGATTGCCATGTTAATGCAAATAGATAAATTTATTGTTTACGCTTGGTGCATAGTATAATTCCTACGACTTACTATCTAATAAACAACGTATATGCGCCATCGCTATCTTATAACATCCACAATTATTACCAAATATGTGAAGTCCACCGATTAGTTAGCACTAAACTTATTCATTTATTTCAGACAGCTGACTCGTAGAATATATAACATATTCTTTACATCCACGCCGATAACTCCTGGATTTTGGGGATTAGCGACTAATAATTCTAGTAATTGGATTAATTGGAAGCGACCGTTTGTCTTCCATTTGTCTTTGCATCTAATACTTGAAATTTCCGACCCATTTCTCTACTATGCAACTTTTCCAAGGCATTCGAACATATTCTATATGTGCATTCTTACTCTCAGCTTAGTGGTCGAATATCAAGTGACCAACACGGATTTATACGTCAACGCTCTATGGTCACAAATTTGCTGTATTTCACACAGTTTGTGTCTGAGATGTTGGATAACAGAGGTGAGGTGGATACAATCTACCTTGACCACTAGGTTGAAGTTTCATTGTCATTTGGATTTTCTGCGCCCTTTCCCCATCAAACCTCCGGCATAGCACAGGCCCTCTCTTGTTCCACCTATTTTTCAATGACATTGTTCATACTGTAAACTATATAACTTTTTGTACGGCGACGATGTAAAGATATTTTCTTCAATTAATTCCACAACTGATTGCATCCTGCTGCAGAAGGATGTAGACCAGATCTTAGTTTGGTTCAGGACCAACAAGCTGCTGCTCAATATATCCAGATGCTCTACCGTAATCTATACTAAACGTGTGCAGCCTATCACAAATCAGTACAGTATTGAGGGAATATTGTTGCAGGCATCTGCGTCGATCACTGATTTGGGAGTACTTTTCAATCCGTCCGTATCATTCTTGGAGCACGTGGTTAATTTGGTCCCGATGTGCTATAGCATGTAAGGCTTTATTTATCGTAATTGTAGGGATTTTCATAATTTAACGGCTCTGGCCACGTTGTTTTTCATGATGGTTAGATCCCGGTTGGAGCACATATGCATGCAGCTATAATTTGGTATCCTATTTATGGGACACACATTAATTCTATGGAGTCTGTGAAGTGAAAAATCTTGAAATTAGTGCATTTGCAACTTGAAGAATTTTATCCTGACAGAAGCTACGACTATAGTGTCCTTCTAAATAAATAAGTATAGTTTTGCATTACTGTACACTCGAAGAATTCTCTCATTACTCAGATTTCATACAGAAATGTAAATTTTTAGTACATCGTGTAGGCTGCAGATCTGCTTTTACTTTTCATTCCAACCCATTTAGAACCAATGTATTGGTGAGGTCACCTACATATATTCCTAATGTGTTCGTGCTTCAACCAGATATCTGATTTGTGTGATATAAATGCTGATCCTTTCTCCTCAATTATAAATGCAGCTTCACGGCGCTTTAATAGTCACAGAAGCAATCGCTTTACTTCCCGTTCTATGGTGGTTTCTTTATTTCTTTTTTTTTTAGTTGTTAAGTATTATCATTTGTAATAGTTGTAGAGTATTATTGCTATCAATTATTGTTTCTATGAATTATTCTTACTTGCTGGGATTTATAAATGTTCCTGTAATTGAGTGTAAAACCTGTTGGAATTCAATTATGGAAAATATAACCTGAGAGGTACAAACGCGCACTTTAAGTGTTATTTCTACAGGGATAAGAATGCTGAATAGCATTGTATCTAACCTTAAAGAAATCACAAATTCTTTAACCAGTCATTTTTTTTCATTGAGACCATCAAACTAGTTCTGCTCAATTTCAATTCAAACTCAACAAAATGGTTGCGTTGAAGAAGCATCAAAAAAGTATTTTAGTAACTACACCTCTTTTTTAATCAAAGCCATGCAATGATGAAGCAGCATGAACTCTAAAATTCAATTCTTTTTTAATTAAATTATAACAATGAAAAACAAAGTCTTTGCGACGGCTCCTACACTTACGCGAAAAAATATCTACCCGTACGTTCAACTACATTATCAAAGTGATAGGAAATCTATTTTTTGCCCGTAACATCAGTATATGTAGGTTCAGACCATGCCATTCACATAAAATCAAACTGCTAGGCGCGAACAATGGCTCCATTGCTAAATCATAATACCGGATTTCTATCCGTCGACTTTGTCTGCCCGAGTATACTATTCAGTTCGCCATCATTTTCACTAGATGTGTGTACATAACAGGCCCTAATCTAAATATTTCAGGGTCGTCTGGTCAGTCACGCACTTTTATGGCGCATTCATATCTTTTTACGAACACAACCCTGCATCGCCTCACAGATGTAGATAAATTGTATAATAAACAATGTCTTTGTGTTTATAACAAGATGCCATTGATTTTATATGATAATGTGTCTATTATCGCGGTAGTTTCTAAACTTGAAAGGTTTACTCGCTTTACGAAATATACGAAGCACGTAGGCCAAGAGATTTGAAAACAATACAATCTAACTAATCAATCTGAATTTAAACCTGAAGTTTACCCTTTACTTTACCCAATAAACTATTGTATCCAATTTTAGTTAACAGTTAAACTTGAAAATGTTGTATGACACATAAATTAGAACTGAAGATGTGACTCATTGCGAAAGACAATAATTAATATGACACTAATAAATACAACATAAGTGTCTGCGAGAGAGAGAAAGACTAAGAGTATTTTGCTGTCAGGAGGCATAGTTTTATGTACGTATATAATAGAAAATATAATTTCAACAAGAACATTATTACTACTAACTAATTACATGGTGGAAACCTAAAGACCACAGCCATAATTATGGTATTTTTTAACAGTGACTCTACGTGCGTTATTCTAAGACTATTTACAAAGAATTAAATGCGCAAGTATACAGTGGAGACTCACTAATTCGAACTCTCAGAAAACCGAATTTCCTTGTAATCCGAAGAAAATTGAAACCTTGTTCTTTAACATTGAGTAAGAGTTTTATAATTCGTATTGCTTAGAGGTCTGGTAATCCGAATCCCAATCATACAATCGGGCACAGTCAGCGTGGTGTATTCGTTGGTTTGTTCTCACCGAAGCAACATCTGTATATACGTCGGGAATTCACCAGAACAGTTTTATCTATGTATTATGGCGACTGAACAAGAGCATAAAATGCTAACGCTTAGCGCGAAATATGAAATTTTGAAGCAATTAAACAGGGGTGGAAATGAAAAATCGTTGGCTGTAAAGTAGGTGCTGGTGCAGCAACAATGACAAATATTAGCATAATAACAAGTTTTTTGCAGGTAAGGCATTCGAGGACTAGTAGTTTGTGGGGAAAAGCTGTCAAGCAATCCTACATTGGCTACAAAGGCTGAAGCCTTTTTGTGGTGTATTTTGGGTTCGAATTAAATATTGTAACTCCCAATTGTATTATTCACAATTGTATATTTCGTAAATATAGTTAACACGTTAAATATAATACATACTACTTAGTTATACGTTGTAATACTTAACAATTATGTTGCTAGCGTTTACCTCTACCAACCGTACGATATCATATTCACAACACGAGTGCTAGGGTAGACGCTTTGTGCGCGTGCTATAACGAATATTAAATACCGCGAAATTCAAATACTTCATAGTGAACATAACACTTTTCTTAATTAAATTACGGAGATTGAAAGACCTTGCTATTACCCAACCAGACATGCAATGCTAGCGAGTCAGTACACGTCAAAGAAACTACGGTGGCAGCAAAGAAACCGCAGTGGCAGGGAAACAAAGCTCCCAAGAGAGAGTAACTTTTCTCGCGATGGTACTCATACACTAACACTGATGGCAAAGCTGAAAATCCTAGCGCTTTTAAAAACGCCAATATTCCAGTTTAGACCATTCAACAAAGAATGCATGAATGACGTCCGCATTATTCGTCCAATGGTATGATACATCTTTTGTCAAACAAGTAAGTACATTTCAAACTACAATTCAACTATCTTAATGAGTGCTCCAAGTCATGCTTCAGAGGCGCCGTTGAGAAGGGATGATGATGAAGTTATATCAATATATTTGCTGCCCAATTGCACGTTACTATAGCCAAGGGATCACAATGTCATATGGCCAACAAACCTTTACTATCGAAAAAGTCTTTTGGTCCACATTGCGACTGTCGAGGACGACATCTCAAACGCCATTAAGAATATTAATTTGAAGGATGCACCAGGATGTCTTTCTTCTCTCTCGTTCTTGAGAGAGCTTGATAATTGATAAATAAAAAAAAATGTTGGAAAAAATATCTTTTTATTCGCCTGATAATGTTATCGCAGCAACATCATCTGAGGATGAATCATATGATGCTCTTCCGTTGACTACAGTAAAGAAAAATCTAGTGAAGATAATCAGCAAGAACTTACTGAAATCCGAAACATGTTGGAACAAATTTAGTCTGATAATCATCAGCATTACGAAACTGAAAAATGAAGAAGCAATCAGCACTTTTAACACTTGTATAAAATCGGTTAAAAAAATGGAAGCGAATTAGGAATTACAACTTGCGTATTGCGTAATAATGTAGATTTTTTTTCGTGAAAATCTATATGCCTATGTATTTATTGTTTTATTTTGGCAGATGCAATAATTGTTTAACAGTTTAAATCGCAATTGTTAAATTATGTTAATGATGATTTTCGGATAATCCAAATCGTTCACGTTTTTATTAAGTTGAATGTTATGTTGCAATTGTTGCTTGGAGTAATGTTGGTTGCCTGCACTAACAGACAAAATACTAATTTTGTTATTCAATAGACATTATACATACACCTTGCAATGTTATAATGAATGAATAAGCAACTAATAATATATGTGCTTGTAAATATATTTACACCGTGCGTAAAAATACGAAAACTACTATAATATACTAAGAAATAAACTGTATAAAATATTCAAAGATGTGATGCGTGCATACTTTTCTATGAAGAATTTGGAAAGCGATTCTGAAGTCGAAGAAGATTTTAGTTTGTTTCTACCTTGTCTTCAACAAAACTTGTACACCTGCCGAATACTGAAATTTAGGTTGATGGATTTGTTCGAGGCAAACAAGTTTGGTCATCCCTTTAAGCTTTGATAAAATATTGTTTATTAGAAATTAACTTATTGTTGGTTTTGAATGACCAATGTTTAAAATTTTCTATTAATTAAACTTGCTAAAACATTTGTTTACAGCATTTGTTACAATGTTTGAGCAATTGAATATTATGCTTGCATTTTTTGTGGACTATCTTTATATCTGTACATCAAGTCCATTAGGGATTGAGATACTACGTCACCTCAAGTCAATGATATCGTATTGTTAATCGTTAACCGTATATGCTGGTTAATATAGTTTTTCCAATTTTCAAATGTGCTTTCAGTAATGATCATTGAGCAGAAATACACTAGTTTCTGTCCAAAAACACTGATTTAATTCATCCAATGCTACATGATGATTTCTCGTCGCTATTCAGCAATCGTAAATCCTATCTCTATTATCATTAATTGTTGTAACGTATTTTATTAGACAGTTTTTCATCACTCACCTTATGCTCAAAACAGACACCTTAGTAATTTAAATTGAAATGCGACATTACTAGCACACGCAAAACCATTAATGTATAGATATTTGCGTCTACATTATTGATACCGAACCTCAAATTACAAATCTGGTAACAGGATTATAAAACAATATACTTGAAACAAATTATTCTTGCATTATTACCAGATGTTAATGTGTAGGGGATGCTCTACTCTGATGATGCCCTTCACTCAGGAACAATTGAGCGAAATCGAGGGTTGAATACAGATCCGAAATATTACTCCTGGGTGCGCTTGTGTGGGGGTTTCGGTAACAATGTCGGCTGCTCTTCGAACGCTGGTATAATTGGCACTCACTTATCAGCAACTGCTTTCGTTCTTAAAAATGCATTAATCTGAGTATATTGCCGTATGCAGAACAAAGTAAGTTTGCGTTTCAATTTTCACACGTCTCTTGACTTCTATCTAACTAAACACATTCTGAAAAACTTTTCATATACTGAAAGTATTTTTTTACAACTGCTTCATTAGAACAAAGTGAACTAACTTTGATTCACATTGAAAAGAAATAGCCTTTGAATTTGATTGGTAAGAAATAAATTGCCCTATACAGCTATAAAATATGATTGCTTACATCATTTAGGTATAGCAGAATTTTAGGCGGCATTTAACACAACAGCTTAGTGTACGTAATATGCTGCTCATCTGCGGTTTAACTACGAAGTAGGCAACTGCAGAGAAAACATTCTTTACCTAAAGGAATTGAAGAAAAATGCTTACAATTTAGTCACATCTATTGCAATTAAGAATTGATGGAATAGAAGCAAGGTAGAAACATTATCGCTACCAAATACAAAATTATACCAAAATACGAATCTGTATACCTCATTTCAATACAAGTAGTTGCACACATATTGTATTACCAAACGTATTCCAGACAATCAACAACTGTAATTACAAAAACGACAAAATCAAGCATAAGCTACACCACTTACAATGACTATGTAGTATATACACAGAAAATAGGTACCTAACGTGAAGATGATTTACAATAACAAGAAGAAGCACTAGATTTGTGTGAAAAATGGAAAAGCAACTTGAATGTAGAACAATGGGAAAACTCCTAACAGGCAAGTTCCCACATGAAATACATAGATTTTAACAATAATAGACTTGGGAACCCAAGTGGATATAACGGAGATATGTATGTATATGTTATTATATGTATATTTCAAATGGGAATAAACAGTGAGTATCGACTAAGCACTGACGTTTTAATAGTTCTATATTACAATGTAGTATCCCGCTACTGTGGAAGTAATACCTTACATCGTGTGGTCTTGCTTTTCAATCGATAATTTCGCGGTAGAAATATGAACGGGTGTTTGTAAAATCATAAACGGCATTGTAGTTGCATATTGTATAAAATCGAGTGACGATTCGAATCAGATTGTTGACAAAAAAAGATTTCCTCTACCTGATGGAAAGCTTATATTATTGTTCCAGTGGACTTCAACATAAACTTTCTGCAAAGTCAAAGGAAATATTAACACAAAATATACTTTTAGGAATATATATTTGATAAACTAAAGATGAGGTTCAGTGAGATTGGCAATACCATTTTTTTTTTCTAACGGTAGAAGCCAATAAAGCATATCTGCAGATTTTAGAACAAAAATGGAATATCTTCATGAAGATCCTCCGCCTATGCACAATTCTTAGTGTCTCACAGAAGATTAACGCCTATTTAGAAGAGTATTCATTTTATTGTCTATAAGAAGTAAGCTATAACCATTGTCGTTGCAGTAAACTTTAATTCACGCTTTCATGATAACTTAACCGTTATTTATCAGTATATAGCCTTAAAACAAAATAGAGAAGCTATAGAATGGTATATACAAACAGAGATGTACACTTCGGAGTATCCTGATAATAAGTATACTCAGTGACATTAGAAGTGCTACACTTAGAAGGAATTACTTCCATAATAATTTTTGGCAGTCATTAGATTTACATCAAAAATGAAACGATAACATTTGCAAGAAATTCTATTAACACAACAAAAAATAATAATGTGTTTGGCGACCCAGTAACTGAGTACACACCTGTACACGTCTAGGTATCGACAAAATGGGATGGGTGATACCTTCTTGCGGCACCTCGTTCCAAGCAACTTAAACTTCGTTGATTAACTGCACCAAAGTTTTTGGGGTATGGTGCAAGGTGGACAGCCTCCTTCTCATGATATCCCAAACATGTTCAATGGGGTTCGATGCAATATGGGGACGTACATTGTCTTACTGAAAAAAAATTCGTGTGGACGTTTATCTAAATAAGATAGTGAAGTGGTTCGTAGGGTATCATCAATATAACGCGCAGTTGTCATGCTGTCTTGAATAAACAGAAGTGGTGGTCGGCTGCCATAAACAGTAGCCCTCCAAACCATTACTCCAACAGTTCTGTGTACATTCCTCAACAGTAAACCCAATATCGCGTCGCTCTCCACAGTGGCATCGTAACCTTCTACGGCTATTATACATACCTAGACAGAATCGCGATTTGTTGCTGAACACAACATTATGCCATTTTGCTTCTCAATGCTGCCGTTCTCTGCATCAGTTCAAGCGTTGATGACAGTAGTCCACAGTCAAAGAAAGCACTAATCGTGCAGGGAGTGAAAAAACTTCAAAGGGTCGAATGCAGCGATATAGTGTACGCATAGTAACAGCTCTACTTTCTTCTTGAATCCACTGGTCAGCGATTTGATGCATTGCAGCGAAACAATTCGTAGAGCTAGTTGCCTGAAACGCCTATCTTTACGCTTCTTCTGTCCACAGACTGCAGTACAATTACCACGACGGCCAAGTTCGCGATAGAACAAACCAACATCTCGATAGACAACAATTCTACCCCTGTCAAAGTCACTAACACAGTAAATTTTGACGTCTTCGAACGCGATTTTGTTAGGCTTAACAGTAGACGGACACGCAATAACTAAACTTTTCTATAGTAGTCAGCGCTCATGAACATGAATCTCTTCGTAGAAAAGTAGGAGAATATTTTTTTCGCAAAAAAGTATGAATGATAAAAAGTTGACATTCTTATCATAGCATGCTTTAAGTATAGTAATTTTGATGCCAAAAATTCAAGTTGTGCAAATTACTCCTAGTGAATGTAACACTTCTAATGTCACCGAGTATATTTATTTTCTACACTTTATGCAGCACTAACATATATTTTCTTGGAGCGTTCAGCATAATTCATTAAAGTGACACACTTTGAACAAGATATACATACATATAAATTTCAAATTGTTATCTTTGAGTAAGATATACTTAACCTTTAATTCTCCTTTTCGGACAATCATGTGTTTGCTTTATTGCTACACGTTCCACTCTCATATTCCAGTGAGCGATGGTGATAGTGGAGTACCCTCGAGACAGCAACCAGCTCCACCCCGTCTGTCCGAACCCTCTTAGGGCCCTCGAGGGACAGTGCGTGAGATCAATACTATGGAATTCACATGACTACACATAGTAATCGCGTGTGCAAACAGAAGAAAATCTTTTTAATTGCGTTGATACTCGTACTGCCTTGATTTCAACTGATTGTAATGGGAAATGTCACACTTGCTACATATACTGAATATAAAGCGGAGATTATTATGCAATTACCCGTATATAGTACGGCATCTACTCCGGCATAGGTTATCTTCCTACTCAATGTAGACGCTTTGATTATTATATATGGATTAGTTGCAAGTAAGACTAACACAGTGGCGTTTAATAGAATGTAGTCATATACAATTTCCAACTTGGAAACAGGGTATCATTATGTAACCTTTTTGCTCTTACTATGTAAACGTAGCAGCCATTTACTCAATCTAAACGAACAACTGTTTAGTCATTTTTAATACTCATGTCTTGCAATAAAAGTGATAGAATTACATATGCAGCGTAGCACATTAGTGAAAATTTAATTTATTACAAGAAAAACGTGAAATTGTTTATTGATATTAACATACAATCGTAGAAGATATTTTTCAAAAATATTTTAGATACACTTATTGAATACCTCACAGTGCCAACGTATACCACACTTAGGTACTTTATTTCAAATAGAATACCTCCTATATTTTTGCTAATTTGGTTCACAGTTCAGTTACATATCTAAATAATACTTTTACTACTAGTAATTTTATATTAAGATAAACATTATTCAGTAGATCAAATGGTTGCTAAACCAAGTCATTAAACTTTGAGTGAAATTTAGAGAAGATTATATAACTAACTAGATATGGATGGTGTCATTACGTACAAGTTTCAAACTACTTATACATGATGTCTTTAAAAGCTCACAGCATTGTTTCTTCAGATGAACGATGTGATATTGATAATATTTTGAATAAAAAAAACATGTCTACATATTCCGACATCAGAAGCTAGTAGTACTGAGAATGAAGTGGTGGCTCCAGAGCAACAATTGTAGCCTATTTTTTGACGTTAGCAAGAAAGTTATTTACATAAGTTACAATACGGTAAAGAAACTATAGCATATCTGCTGCAATCAGGTTCAATACCAGAGAAACTGAGGACAAGAGTATAGTACGAATTCATAATCTGTCTAATTGCAAAGAAAGTATTTCTCGAGCATTTTATCCTAGCTAATATGTTATACCAGTCATACTCAAAGAAATTTCTAAATAAGTGGATTCGAAAGCATTTGAACATAAAAATTAACGAACTTAATCGATAGATGCGACGAATAACAAATGAAGATTCAGGTAAACAATCACAAAAAGGAGACAGCCATTTTAAGCTGACAACAAGCTAGTGATCGTTATCAGGCTAACGAAGAATATATATTTCAAAAAGTGCGAATCAACATATGTATATAGTCAGCAAGGCGTTTGGATTCCAAAGTCACTCTTAGAATTGTGCATTCATATTTGTGTGTTATCAAAATCTTATCTTGTTAGTTAAATCCTTAGTTGCTTTGAAAAATTTAGAAAATCTGAATACAGTTCATCACAAATTTTCGCTGCCGCGCTATATACACAT
>SMLS01045014.1:0-18177 GCA_004785975.1 Popillia japonica | reverse complement strand
AAAATATTGGCTTGTAATTTAAATTGGGATTGATTTCATTTTCTAGGTCTTCTAAAACAAGTTCAGCTATTACACAAGAAATTGGAGCACCCATAGCACAACCAAAGAATTGTTTATATTGAACCGCGCACAAACCTTATGGGAAGTTGGTCCTCTGTCAAATTGGCTGAAACTCTGGGAAAATGAAGTGCTCGTCGCCCTGAACAAAAGTCTCAATGGGCACTAAAAGATCCTATGAGTAGTTTCGGAGTTATGGGACCTGCAAGTCCTAGATTTTAAATGAGTTTGCGCGTGTGGGTAGATTAAGGTGAAAGTAAAAGTGAGTGTGCGCGCAAGTTTTAAACAGCTTCGATTGTTTGAAACAAAAATTTGTTGTCACAACTTGGGGTCTTTTACTTAAAACAACGGTATGGAAATGCCGGAAAATCTTGGAGAACCCGGGAAAACCAAGGAAAAGTTGTTTAAACTCTGCATTTTAGGCTCTCTTTTTTAGAGTATGGACCTCTCGCTTAAAAGTTATGTATGAGAATATCCGAAAATATGGAAAATCCGGAAAAGCCCCTCGGCTTGCATTATGTTTTTCTACGATTTATGTTTTTCAACGATTTCTTTTTTAACGATTTTTAAAAATAAATCTTTGAAAAATACAAATTGATAGTTTCAGTACTTTTGATGTTACAGATGCACCTCACACGCGAAAGCTCGTCAGCAAACATTTCGATAAAATTACAGAAATAATAGAAGTTAACCTTAAAATAAGATAAGATTTGAGGGTCGTGTTACCTTTAGTCATTGCTACCTACATATGTAAGTAAATTGCAGCATTGCTCTTTTGGATATTAGACTAAGGATCGCTCGGTAGCTTGGAATCCACTGAAGAGTAACGTGATCTCCAATGCCTTTAAACCTATTTTAAACGGATCTCACGAAGTTGAATTCCAAATAACACCCAATTTTTGAAGGTCACACTAACTAACACCACAAAGAATATGATGGATTGAATTTCCATCCGTGAAGCTTTAATCAAACGAAATTAAACCGATTAAATTCTTAAACGGAGAGTAACTGAGGATGAGAACTGAATTACATACGACAAAATTGTGGTCAAAGTTCGGTGAAGCAGCTCAAATTGTGGTCAAAGGACTAACGATCAGAAAGGTTGTGTTGTGCATTTGGTGGGACTGGAAAGGAATCTTATATCCCCAATTGCTACTGTCAACAACTGGACCGTTTGAAGTTAGCGATTGACCAGAGGCTGCAGAAATGGCTAACAGAAGAGATATTATGTTCTAGCAGGACAACGACAGGCCACACATGTCTTCAGTGATTTGCCAAAATCTCTGAGCGCTTTGATTAGTGGTAGTATATAGTCCAGACTTGGCAGCAAGAGGTTACCATGCTTGTGTGGCCAAAAACTATGAGAGAAGGATTATGAAGCTACCTTCAAACTGGTAAAAAATTATAGAACATATCGTAAATTTGACTCTAATAGGACAATCTACACTACTCAGCTATTGAACTGGTACATTTATTTAACATGCCGTAAGAGGACACAACCCTTCTTAGGCGTTAGGCATGACAGTATTTCGGAATGCCGACAGATGCTTATCGAATGACATTTACGTCTTCATTCTTGTGCAAATGGGATTGTTGAAGATTGAGGTTTATTCAGTGACGAGATCAGAGGGCGTCTCTATAGTTCAGATGGACGAGTTAAAGTTCGGAGAACTATTTTGACAACTATGTGACTTACCATCAAGCTTATGGACGTGGTTCAATTACTGTTTGAGGAGGTATTTTTTACGACTCGTCGTACTAAATTGGTTATGCTTAGAAGTGCTACAATGGATAGCGTTCTCATAGAACATAGAAGACAAATCAATGCATTTTTTGAAGAGAACAGTATTACACACATGGATTGGAAACTCTCCTATCTGAATCCCACAGAGAACGTATGGAATTACTTGAAGAGGTTTATAAGATCACGAGGAGTGAATCCAAACAATTATCATCAGCTCCAAAGAGTTTTGAAAGAATGGCAAAATATTCCTCAGCATTACATTCGGAATCTGGTTTCCAGCATGCCAAGACGTTGCCAGGTGGTCATAAGAGCTAGAGGATGTCAAGATGCAATAGGTCGCTAGGCTTCGGAGGAGAAATCCTTTATTACTAATGAGTTACATAAATTGAACCATTCTAAATCAATTTCCCAACTGAGCGAAATTGAGTAAGATTAAACTTAAAGCAATATTGCCAACAGTTATCCATGATGTACACTCGGTTCCAAAAAGAGTGTGACAGCCAGTAGTATGTAGTTGTCAAAATGATATTGAGTAGATTGACTGTACCAACATTTTCAAATTAAATGGAATATTTTTATGAGATGCCTCTGTCAATTCAGTAAATAAAGTGTAAGAAGTTTATCAAAACAGTCCTCCTTTTCTAGGAAAAATCTCCATCTAAAAATTCTAGTCGAAAAAGATTGCATTGTATTGTTAACAGAAAATTCCAGCTCCTATTGTGAGAATGTTATCTTTTTACAATCTTAAATTTGTTCTCGCAGACAGTTTTTTATCTTTAGGTACTTGCGTATATAATGCATTATCTCCTCTTGTTTCCACGGGAGAAAAAAAAAAGTAGAACATCTTTGACGAAACACGAAATCAAGACCAAACATCAGACATTTTCCTCTCATCTAATTTAAAGTCAGACGGTTTGCAACACCGACCGCCCAACTCGCAATTTCTTCCTTCATTTTTTGCCGGTACGTACTAGTCGATTCACCTTCGCCTACATAACGTGCCACATCCGATGTAACGGTCGTGCAACGCCCGTGTAAATATCGGCTCCTCTATCTACCGTTCACGTTTTGGAGTGTTTCGCAAATACGCCTTCTCCCAAGCAATACCGGGCTGAACACGTCTCGGGATGGTGGATGGAACGTCCTTATTCCAGTACGTACGCGCTTCAGACTCTATCAAGAAATTTGATTATCGAATGGATAAATAAGAGAGAAAAATGCCTTTAATAAGCTTTCAAGTTTGCTCGAACCTATCCTTATGGAACTCGCGCTGTATTCAGGATGTCTGCTATGCTAGATTCTACGAGGGGAGTTGTTTTAGATGATTTGTCTCACAAGGGCAACACTAGGGTTGTCCGACGCGGATTTTAATGAATCTAAACTATGTTATAGAGGAATCTACCCTCAGTACCCAGGTACGAGCTATTATCCTTAAGTTGAAGCCTTTGTAGCCCAGTGGATAACAACTACGCCTGCCACGCTGGTGGCTGGCGTTCGGTTCCTGCCAGTCCATTGTGTTTTAATCTTATTGTGCACGATATTAACAGTAATATTTCATGCAAATTATTCATAAATGATATTTTTCGCCAAGTAAGAAATGGACCGTAGGATAAGTAAGTGCGCTTGAATATTCAAACTTTAAAATATACAGAGGTAGAGATCGGACAGACTACACGACAAACTTCCCTCGTATTTAACTTTAAATTTTTTGCTATCGGGGCTAAGGGAAGCGCAATTTAAATATATATGAGAAAATTCCGTACTATAAAATAAATGATCTGCATTGCACATTGGTTTATAATTAAATTGAAAGCGAACCTTTTTGATCAAAACGGAACGGATGCAAATTACTTTTTTTTCTTTCGCATCAGCTAAACAACCTATCGTACGAAAATTTTGGGTTGATTTGGAATTTTTAAATCTCCATTAGGTAATTGAAAATTGAGTGAGTGTACTCATTCAGTTTAAACGTACAGATCCCGGTTAATTGAACGTTATTTATATATATTCCTGCTGACAATTTAGCTAAATAGAATTAAATCTATTTGTATTATTTTGTTCAATAATCTAGCTTCCCAGCTATTGTTTTACAACATCACTGAGTACTAGCATTTCTAAAGTTTTAATTGCCAATTTCCACCGACAACAACGATTCATTACGTTTGATAATTTGTCATTAATTCAAGCAATACCTATGCATGTTATGTGCCTCTTTGGATTTCTATCCTATTCTCTTTACCTAGTTAATCGCATCAAGAGCTGGTACATGTTCCGCGTTATGACATAGCCTGCAATAGCGTCCTAGCTGCGGTTCACATCAATGGTTATCGACGTGTTCGGAATATATGTAATTAAAGCAACTCGGGCTTCATTCCGTTCGCTGATAGCTATCAATTGCTACAGAACGGTTTTCATTACTGCGTCATTCGATAATAATCGTTGATAGGCCTTAATAAACTAATAATGGTAGTTTATAGTTACGATTGTGATCTGCAATCGTGTGTAAATATATACAACGTTAAACGTTCTAGTCTATTGAAATTAAAGTTAATAATCTTAGCTTAATGTGGATTCGGAAAAGATTTATGTGTATCACAAAACATTGCTGTCGGAATTACCTAACCAGGAAATTAATATTCAAAAATAGAAATCAGTTGCAAAAGCACAAGTTGCGGGTAAGTTTTGTTATCATCAATTGTTTTATTTTATTAATTGTTGTAGTAGATGGGCTAATCCTTTGGAGAATTTATTTGGTGTCACACATCAGTGTGGTGGTCTTAATACAAATCCAAGTTGTCATCAGTGCATTGCCAATTTTAAAACTTGTATTCTAAAATATTAGTGTCTTCTCTTTCTATCGGGTTCAATTGTGAGGAGGATAGTGGGTATATCTTAAGTAATCTGCAATCTTTTACGACTATTGAACCTAAAAGTGGCATGACTTGTGCATTGGATAAGAACGAACTAGAAGCTTCTTCTCTAAATGTTCCAATTAATTATGAAATTGATTTTAATTATCAAGCTGTCACCCATGTCTCGGGGATTCATCCTAAAAAACTTAATTTATTCGTTTGTGAGGTTCGTAAGTCTTCTTTATTTTCTGCTAACGTAGAACCTCATCGTACATTTACAATGTTTAAGGAATTTGGCGATTGAAGTAATCGTCTTGTTGTCTTGGTAAAGTCATTTGGCCATGTAAATTCTATTCAGAAGAAAATGTTGGTAACTTTGCGGAAGGTTAGCTTTTCATGGTATACTTTGGTTCAAGAACAGCTGTTAAATATAATCGATGTTTATCATACAACAACGAAATCCTGGATAGACCTGATGATATTGTTCAAGCTTTTGTAGATATGTTTTCCTCTGTCTACCAGATCGGAAATAGTACTGTTCCATCTCGGCCTGCTCTAGTTGCGGATTCATATCCTCTTGATATAGCTTCTTTTACACAGGACGATGTTTTACATGCCATGAGAAGACTAAAAGAAACCAGGACCACTGGACATGATGGCCTACCTTCATTCTTTATTTG
This sequence comes from Popillia japonica, assembly GCA_004785975.1. Lineage (NCBI taxonomy): Eukaryota > Metazoa > Arthropoda > Insecta > Coleoptera > Scarabaeidae > Popillia > Popillia japonica. Next base: position 12,844 of record SMLS01045014.1, on the reverse strand, counting down.
TAGTTGTGCATCTGTCCTATGTAAGCCTCTCACAACTATTTTTAATACTTCCGTTCAGACTTCCTGTTTTCCAGAGTTCTGGAAAATTGGAAGAATTACTCCTGTTTTTAAAAAGGGCACTCGCTCTAATTTGGAAAACTACAGACCGATCTGCATTCTTTCCAGTTGTGCACAAGTGTTTGAAATTCTATTATATGACAGATTATATGCTTGCATCAAACCTCAACTATCTGAATTCCAACATGGGTTTATCACCAATAGATCTACCACAACTAACTTGGTTGAAGTCACTCAATTTATTAGTGAATCGCTTGACAATAGACAGCAGGTTGATATAATTTACACCGATTTTAGTAAAGCGTTTGACACAATGATCATTCTGCATTAATACGCAAGTTATCTTCCATGGGTTTATCTCCTAATAATAGCAAATTTTTTCAATCTTATCTTAATAAGAGATTTTGCTACGTCCATTACAATGGTTTTCTGTCTTCTATCTTTTTGGCTTCAACAGGAGTGCCACAAGGATCTAATCTAGGACCACTCCTGTTCAACATCTTAAATGACCTTCTCAAAGCTTTAAACTGTAATATTTTAGCCTACGCGGATGACATCAAGATTTATCGCAATATCACTTCCGTATCGGATTGCTTAGTTTTACAAAATAATCTCAGCTTCATCAACCGGTGGTGCAGTGATAACAGCTTAATCTTGAATATTGACAAATGTGCTATAGTCTCGTACTCCAGAGTTAACAATCCTGTTATATTTCACTAGAGTGTGTCGCAAACTCCTGTCCCTAGAGTCTCTAAATTCAGGGATCTCGGCGTACTTTTTGACCGCAATTTGTCTTTCACCGAGCATATAACTGAACTGTCTTCCTTGGCATCTAGAACTCTGTCTTTTCTCATCAGATCTTGCAAGCATTTCTCTAATCTGACTGCTCTGAAGGTTCTTTTTTATTCTCTTGTTCGCTCCAGGCTGGAGTATGCTTCAGTTGTGTGGTATCCTCATTACCATTTTCAAGAACTACTTTTGGAGAGGGTTCAAAAGCGCTTTCTTAAATATTTGTGTTACAAGATTGATGGTACATACCCTCTTCGTGGTACAGACTATGGTCAGTTACTTAGCAAGAATAATTTTCGTTCCTTATCTCAGCGAAGACAGGAAGCTAGCGGAAGATTTCTACTAAAACTAATCAACAACGAAATTGACTCAGCAACATTACTCTCTTCTATCAGGATTAACATACCTCAATATAACATGAGATCTGTAGATCCGTTTTATGTTCCAAGAACTCGAACGAACATTATGTGTAAGGCCCCAATCACACATATGTGCAGGAATGCTAATCATTTATTTCCAGGCCCATTTCATTAGGTAGCTTCTTTTTGTTTTTCTTTTTGTTTCTGGTCCCACTATTAAATATATCTACAATTTACTTAATTTTTAGTTTTTTTTTACTTACATACTTACATAGAATTTTTTTAATTTCAGTCATATTTAGTTTATACAGTATTACTTTTTACTTAATTTTCTTTTTTTTTTTAATATGATGTATTATTTTTGTAGCACTGTATCTTTTTTGTACTTACTCTCTTTTTTGTGTAGCCTTTTTCTTTTTGTATGTCCTTTTAAGGGAATTGTACAATTCTGTTGGACAAATACACTATTATTATTATTATTATTATTTAATTAATATCTATGAGTTTAATTATTAGGAAATTTCATGATGATATTTGTCGGTCTTCTAATATCAGATCTGTTCGAAACTCAAGAAAAATTAGACAGCTGATGCATTTGTAAAGGGTCTTGTCTGCATATGAAGAATTGTCCTTAGTTTATCTAGTTGTTTTTTAGAATTTCAGTTTATTTATTGTTATGAGTGCATAATTTTTTTTGCATTTTCTTTTTTCAAGATTATATTGTTTTATTTATTAATGTATTTATTATTATATGCCAGAGAATTTTATATTTTTTATATACATGCTATTTATTGAACGTTAAATATGTATTTATTTTTCTTGGAGTTTAACTTTATGTTTTACCAGAATTTATTTTTATTTATACACGTAAATACGTGTCTCTAATTTTTATATTTATAGATATATTGCACTGAGGAGATCAAACAAGATCGAAACACGTATTTAGAGTGTATTTAGAACCCAAAAAGCATTGTACTAATTTAAAAGTGCCACCATTGCCGTTGTTTACAAATTTAGTTTACCATATTTACCAGGTGGCACTGGCGTACGGGTCTAATTTTAAGCGTGGAATGCGTCACTCTTATATGATATGCTCCTTGATCGCCGTTAAAGTGAAAACAACGTTGAAGTAGACTGTATTCAGCATCACAAATATTGAATAAGATCAACTTATTGTTGCTATCATTATGCTTTGTAGATGTTTGCATTTCTACTTGTAAAAAAGGTAAAGGCAGAAAGAAAGCTCGTCAATGCGAGGAGTGGAAAGGGTGTGGCAACAAGTCCTAAGATAACCTATAAAACCGTTAAAATAGTTTCATGGCTCTTCATAATTGTTTCAGACATAAACCAAAGGATTTACCGAAATATCGGAATTGTAATCATACGAAGCAAGTTTTTTTCATGTAAGAAATTGGCAATGCAGGACATTAGACAGTTCCTCAGCATGTTGTACTCTACAACGGATAAAGTTAAACAAGATATTTTTATTCTTAAATTCTGTAATGGAACAAAACCAAAGAGGGTATTCAGAAATTCCCATAGAGTTTCAATTACTCAATCACTTGAATGCAGATAGAATTGTAGCAAATTTTATACGTATGCACTAGGGAACTTCTAAAGGAACGCTGAGGAGGTGATAGGTTTCGAAAACAGAATGATACTTCAAAATTTTCAATTAAACATTTTATTGAGAATTTGCCATGTGCAGAGAGTCATTACAATCGCGCGTGTACATCTAGAACAGTGGTCGCCAACCCTTCGATCGTGAGCTATCAGTAGCAATTCTGGCAGTTCACAACATATTTCATATTTTAAACTTTAAAAATATGAAGGCGTAAAAATCATAGAAACTTCCGTAAATTCCGCAAATTCTCATAATAAATACAAGCAGCGGCAACACTGCGATGAGCGATTTGCCGTCAACGCCACCATTCTAGAATCGGCTAGAACTGACCAGCGCTCTAGTGTTCGAGAACAATCTGGGGCTGCGTTGAACGAGATAACTACGCATTGCGCGACGACATTGTACTTATTGTAGTTTGAAACTGAACGGTGCATAATCAACGTCCAGCACCTGTTAGTAGAGAAGTAAAGAGCAATAAATAATACTATGGCAAGCAGCAGTAAGAAGGTTAACACATATCATTTTCATTCGGAATGGGAGGAACAATACTTCTTCACAGAGGTTAAAGGTAAAAACGTATGTCTATTATGTAATACTTCTACCTCCATTACTAAAAATGGAAATATCCAGCGGCATCATAAAGCTGTACACTCGAAGTTTGAAAAATCATTCCCATTAAATTCTAGCACCAGAAAGGAAAAACTAAAACAATTAAAAAACCAATTAGTTGGACAACAGTCAATATTTTTAAAAACTGTTGATAAAAATAAGGCTGCAACTGAAGCATCATAACGTGTGTCTCAGATAATTGCACGAAAGAAGAAACCTTATGAAGACGGGGAAATGATAAAACAGGCATTTTTAGAAGCTGCAGATTCCTTATTTGCCAACTTTAAAAATAAAGAAGAGATAGTTTCAGCTATAAAATCTATGCAACTTTCTGTGAATACAGTGATGAGACGAGTAGAAATAATGAGCAATGATATTTTTTTACAGCTAAACTGACTTAGACAACTGTGTCTATTTTTCATTGCAATTGGATGAATCGACAGATGTGGTTCACACCTCCCAGATGGCCGTGTTCGTCGGGATGGTTTTTAATGATTTTACGATAAAAGATCTTTTGAACTTTATTCCACTGAAAGGACATACCACTGGGCAGGAGTTGTATTCTCATTTAAAAAATATTATTTATTCTGAGAAAATTCCAATATCGAAAGTGGTTCTCTGAGAAAGAATTGAAAGTGGCAGCCTTAGGAATCAAGAATGGAAAGGCGCCAGGACCTGATAATTTTCCGCCAGAGGCAATTAAGCTAGCTGTGGAATGTGTGCCGAAAGTGCTGACCAAAGTAATGAATAAATTGCTGGAAACCCATGAATTTCCTGGACAGTGGAAAATGGTAAAGGTTTTGTTAATACCAAAAAGCGGCAAACCCCCGGATTTGTCTAGTTCATATAGACCGCTGTGTGTGCTGAACACCCTGAACAAACCTGCACGAACACCAATATGGCTTCCGGAAGGGGAAATCTACAATCCACGCTATTCAGGCAGTCATGGAAACGATAAACGAAGACACGGGCAAATGGAGAGTATTAATAACAATTGATGTGAAAAACGCGTTCAACTCCGCGATCCACAGCCTTATTACAAAGTAACTAGGATATCTGCATACCTCGTAAAATTTATTACCAACTACCTGACAGATCGGAAAATCAGTGCATGCAAAGGAGAAACTATGGACATAAATATAGGTGTACCACAAAAATCTGTCCTCGGCCCAGTGCGTTGGAACGTTCTATACGACGGAGTGCTGAGCCTTGATTTGACTAGAGACGCGGTATGTATTGGCTTTACAGATGATCTTGCTCTTGTGGTGGAAGCTGAAGATGAATACACGCTAATGAGGAATACCGATAACTGTTTAGAACAGATAAGTACCTGGATGAGCACACACGGATTAAAGTTGGCACCAGACAAATCCGAAGCTATCATCATGAAACGAAGAAAGAAGAGAGAACACGCGGCCTTTATGCTTGAGGGGGTAAAGCTGGTTCCTAGGAAAACGGTTAGATACTTAGGTGTAGTCTTTGATGAAAGAGGTTCCTTTGGAGCGCATGCGGCAATGGCGACAAATAAAGCCGAACAGAAAACGGCAAAACTAACAAGAATCATGCCGAACATAAAAGGCCCTAGAAGCAGCAAGAGACTGGTACTAAGTAGTGCGCTACACAATATAATGCTGTATGCAGCGCCGGTCTGGCACAAAGCTGTACATATACAGAAGTACAGAAAGCTAATGGAACGAGCACAGAGAAATATTCTAACGAGAGTTGCTTCATCTTTTAGAACAGCGTCCTTGGCTGCCTTGCAGGTCATTACAGGTACACCTCCGATCGATCTAATGGTCTTAGAAAGAGCATACATATATCTTGCACCAGGCACAGGAAGACTACAACACCGGGAGAAGAAATGCCAAAGCAAATACACTGGCCCAATGGCAAAAAAGATGAGATCAGCAGCAGGGAACGGCCCAGTGGACTAAGCGTGTAATAAAAGACATTCAATCTTGGACGAATTGCAGACATCGCAATGTAGACTATTATCTAACACAGATACTGACTGCACATGGCGTTTTCCGGGCGTATGCAAGAAGGATGGGCAAAGACAATGACGATCAATGTATCTACTGCAGACAAACGGACACTGTAGAGCATACTACTTTCGACTGTGACAGGTGGAGCGAGAACAGATGACTGGCGCAAGCAAAGATCGGATACGAAATTATACCAGAAACGCTAATTCCACTAATCGTAGAATCCGCTGACAACTGGAACATTATACACATCATGGTACGAACAATTATGAATCAAAAGGAATTGGACGAACGAAGGAGACAACAGAGAGACGGATATGATGTTTAGAGACAGCTGGACAGCTGTTCGAGGGTATATTTTTTCAAATGGTTCCGAACACCGTTAAAGAGCATGCAGAGGGGTTTTTAGTGGGTAGGCTGCTTTGCAGTGAGTCCCACACTCCCACATCGCGATCGACCTAAGCGAGTGGGGTGCATAATGCATTTTCCCCGCCCAAAAAAAAAATATCGAAAGTGGTACGCTTGACAATGGATGGCGCTACAGCTATGGTGGGTTGTGATAAGGGTCTGGTGGCATTATGTCGCAAAGATGACTTTTCCACAATTTCTCTGTTACCAATGCATTATCCACCAACAAGCACTATGTGGAAATTATCTAAAATTAAACAACGTTATGAAATTGGTAATAAAAATTGTGAACAAAATTAGGGCTCAAGCACTACAAAGAAGATTATTCAAATCCTTGTCCGATGAAATTGACTGTCAATATGGGGAGCTACTTCTTCACTATGAAGTCCGATGGCTAAGTAGAGGACGAGTGCTGAAACGTTTCAATGATGTCTTATCTGCCATAGTTCAATTTTTCAAACAACGCGATGAAACGATATCGGAACTGGAAAATTCAACTCTGTTAGGAAAGTCCTCAAAGAACAACTTCTTCATCCATTTCATTACCAAAAAATCCATCACCTATTGGAACAGGATTTCCTGCCGTGTTTGCAATTTTCCGAATGGTTGAAATTTAGCAAACTTTTGACGAAGGACACTCATTATACAGCAAATAATGGAACTCGGAAGATTCAACTCCCGTAAAAATGTTCTTAAAGAGGTAGACGAAGAACTCCCAGATGTTTAAGTATAAATGCTCCAATGTTTCCTGCATAATAGTGTTTCAGCTACCCTCTGAACCAAGTGCATACTTCTTGTTGAACATCGTTTTCACACTCGAAATGTTTCCAGCCAAGATGCTTTTTGTATGGACCAAACAAGTGATGAACGCTTGGGGATGGAAGGGGACTGTAAGTCGAGTGTTCAAGTTTCCAATTTAATTCAGGAATTTCTCTCTTCGATAGGTTTCGACATTTTCGTCGAGTTGCATCCCGTATCAACGACGATATTGTATGGATATGGATGATTCTGAAATCTCATTATCTTTCTCGAAATGCGCTAGGAGGACTTGAGAATTCCAGAACACGGTAAGTTTACCAGCTAAAGACACAACCTTGAATTTCCTTGCTGATTGTGAAAAGGAATGTTTTCATTGCAATGCAAAACGTTTAGTTTCAGGTAGGTAGTGATGTAACCATGACTCAACACCAGTAATCTGTAATTTTGTGAAACATTTTTTCTTTTCCTTCTACATACCGAAAGAATGTTGGAAGGAGAAGCCCAATTAAAAACCTCTGTGTTCTTCAGTCAGTGATACAAAATTTTTAAGTTCTCTTTGAGAGAATTTCTTGACTTAGTTATTACACGGCTTTACGTGATAAATACTTTTTAGTTGCAGCAGGATACATTTACTTATGGATTTCTTTTGCAGAAAGGCCTTTTATCCAGCAAAAACCACACAATAGCACTTTGTTCTTCCACAATACACTTTACCTGCACTGTCCCCATTTTAACATTTGCTGAGCATGTGCATGGCAACTGTGCATGGCAGGTACCATCAGGCTGGACTGTGCTGACCCAGATGATCCCAGATAGAGAAATATCTTACTGTTATTCTTTCTGCAGGTTGTAGCTTTTTCATCACTTTTGGGAGGAAGGATCTTAACATTGACACATACAAAATAGCCGCAGCACTATTGTTATTTCTGGCAGGTCACTGGGGGTGTGAAGGCATTGAGACTTGACCAAAGTCATTCTGCTGTCTTACCAAAAGCTACGAAAGAGCTCATCTCCAATAGATCAAAAAATTTCTCACACTGGTCCAACGTTATGGCTAAGTCTCTGTTGGACCTGATCGCAAGAGAGTTTATGCTCAAACAACGGTGTTATTCATAGACCAGGCTCCTCTGTGGTATCGGGTTAAGAAAATGGCTTGCATGCCGAAGGTAACTGCATCTCAATGGTCGTAGTATAAGCAGTTAAGCAGAAGCAACTGTTTTCCATACAACCAAACCGATTACATCTCACTAAGAAATTAACTATTTTAAGCAAATTCCTTGATTAGAGCAGCCTGGCTAGTTGCATGGTACCAGCTATTACAGAGTAGAAAGGTTTGGAGCAGAACCTTTAACACATATTGCATCAAAAATGTTTGAACGTTTAATGTTGCTAACAGAGAAACATGCTTCGGACTTTTGAATACTCATCAGTGTCTAATACAGGAGTTGGAATGGACAATTACGAATGATGTTGAAAATTTTCATAACAAATATGTCTCGACGAAATTGGTACAATTCTAGATTAATTTTCTAGTTTATTGTCCGTTATAAATTATTATATACGAAAAATTGTTGATTCAATTCTTGGTTATAACATCATGAATGATGTGATTTGAATTTTATACTAATGCAGCCCTAGCTTTCCTTAACCGTTTACAGCTTTTTACAACAAAGTGTTTGTATTACATTTATAATAAAACAACCCCTACAGGAGGGCCTACATAGCAATAAAAAATTGGGGTTTCACCCCAATCTTCCTCTCTTATTTATCAACATGTTTCCATTTCGTTTACACAAATTGTTTATCCCTTCAAAGAATTAGACTAAATCGAGCTATTTTCTGCGGGATAAACTGAGGAAAATTTATAAAAGCCAATTTCGCACATATTCAACCAACACCCTCTTATTTTATGCCGTTTCTGACGCCGTTCGTCGCGACATTAGTGTAATGACGTTCCCTCCACGTTCGACGCTGCTCGTCTAAATATTAAAATGACGGTCAGAGCGGGACCAATAATAAAAATCCAAACGATCGTCCCCTTTTTACACCTACCCATTACGCCCGTCGGATGACATTAACTGGACTTTAATGGAAATATTCTTGAGATTTTATTAAGCCATCAAGTAGAAGGGGGGCGTTACTATCGTTTTCTCGCTTACTTCGACTGTTTTGACGATATATCCGATGTTGGTGACCCCAGCCGTGCTAGTTCCCCCTGTTTATGACGTAATGACGTTTTGATTCCTGACAAATAAAATGAGGTGCCAATTGCGCCAGCGAGGCTAAGGAAGACAATAAAAACGTTTTAATTGACGTTCAATACGTTTACGACGCCCGAGGAGGAAATGATAGTTTAATTGGAAGATTCTACTAGCTGCCATGCATAATTTATAGCAAACAAGCAAATGCGAATATCCTATACAGCGTGCTACATAAATACAAAATATTCATACGTATTAGCTTCGTTATAAACCGACACTATTATCTTGAACTACCCACTGTTTATCCTAAGTTATAAATTTTAATGCGCGGCAATTTTTCCAGTACCTTGTCGACCTTTTGCATTGACGTGATCCACATAATCGTATTCTTGATGGGTATCGTACAGATCGATCGTTAATGTTATATCCGCTGCTAGGTATGCGTATCAATTTAAAAATGTCAATAGATGAATACGGGAACGATAATGCGAGCATTCTAGTTCTTGGAAACTCTCCTTGTATACCGTTGAATGATAATAGCATCTTAGAAGTTCAATATCGGTTATCGAGGCATGGTATTTCAGGTACTAGAACTCGTATGTGCACAAGAATTTTCTGCGAAGTTTCAACAAGATTAATGGCAAATTTAGTTCTTTTTTAATTCTTTCTGTAAACTACAAGTGCGTTTTATAAGTACATAATGTGTTTTACTTATTGTTAGCTGAGAAGGTGCTTAGACACAGCTACGATTTGAAAAACATATATTTTCGTTGTTCAAACTCTAGGATTTTCTAACAAACTACCTCAATTTAAACACCTGTATATATGCGCACAAAACATCTGCTCTAGAAGAATATGTTTAGGTACATCACATTAGGATTCGTAAATATTTAATCGAAAACACTACGGAATCACTAAACAGTAACCGAAAAGATCATAATAACTAAAACACATAGATATTTAATAATACTTAAAAATACAAAGGATTAAATAAAGTTGAAGCGAGTACCATGATGACTAATTACCAGATTTTTCTATTAATAAGTTCTTGAATTAAATAAACATAAAGTGAATGTGAAATCGATACCAGCTGTCAAAGGTCGACGTTTAAATTGTTTGCCGATTTGGGAAGAAAGGATCAGTACTGTAAATCAGTAAAAAATAAGCATAATTGTCCATGTTCAAAGGAAGCTAGGAGGTTTGCCACGATTTTTATTTGACGCGAACACATTCAGTTAGGAATGTTCAAGGAATGTTAGGTCTATAATTGAAGATAACAACGATCACGAACACGATCCCAGCATCAGTTTCCAGTAAAAATCTCAAATTAGTTACCTCAAATTTTGCCAAGGCATCTTCAAAAGACAGATCCTGAAAGAAGCCGATTTAATTTACCAAAATTTACCAATAAATGTTTTTAAATACGGGGAACACGAATATCACCTTTATTTTACAATACAAAAATTGGTTTTGAAAGTGATTTTGCAAAATTGAAAATTGCAAACCGATTCGCTTTTGTTGAAGTAACGCCGCTGACAATTCCACCAATGGAACGTCGAGTTTTGTGAAAAAGATGAACTTTTTTTCAACTGATAGGGAAGCCCAGATCTACGCGGATCACATCTGGCGCTTTCCCCTCGCCCCTCGAGTGCTAAAATTTTGTTAGATCACTTCGGCAGAGCTTAGGTAATTTGACGTTTGTAGGTTATGTTAGTCAGTATTAAAAACAAACAATATTTTGTCAGAGTAGTGACAATGTTGTTACAATTATGCGACAATGGTAAAATTTTTGAATTGGACGTAAACGAAGACGACTATGAAACAGCACAGGATGGTAAGTCTGTTTTTTATATAACATTTTTTTTTCAACAATAGATAAGTATATTTTTAGATATTCGATTTGCACAAACGTTGTTAAGACACGCACAAATACTAGAGAAAATAGCAACAACCACCAGCACTCACGAAACCTCTGCTAAAGATGAAAGTTTGCATGCAGAGACGGAATCAATGGAGTCGCATGAGCAAAGAGCGAAATAGGAATGTGAAGCCAATATTAATAGTAAATGGTCATACAGTGACACTGTAACTTTCATAAACAGTATGGAAAATTATTTAAATGATATTCATCATTCAAATCCGAAAAAGAGGAAAGAGGCGTGGATAGGTGTTTACAATGACTTAGAAAGTCAGAATATTAATGTAAGTATTCTGCTTTGTACAGAGAACTTAGATCTTCCTTTCTATGTACATGAGAGAGAATAATGCATATGTTTTTATTACAAGCAGAAGACCCTAGAAATGTGCCGGTTGAAATGAAAAAATCTAGTAACGTCATACAGCAACTGCAAGAATAACAATAACACAACAGGTTGGAAGCCAAGTCGCTTTTTATATTTTGAAGAAATAAACCATTTAATAGGTCAAAAACCTAATTATAACAGCCCACACTCATCAATGTGCTATAAACTAAGACCAGTGCTACTTCATCTTGCTGTTCTGTCGAAACTTCACAAGAAGGGTCAATGCCTGTAGAAAGTTGCTCAGGCACTGAGGAATTGGAAGTTACCGAAACTAACCAGGATATAATTCCAAAATCAAAAAAAATTAAAAATGCAGGAAGTAGAAGCTATTCAAGGTGCAAAAAATGAACGGCATCAACAACGAATGAAATTATTAGAAAGGAAACTTGCTATTGACGAGAGAATGTCAATTACTTAAAAAATATCTTTAACGAGAAGAGCAAAATAGAGAAAAGCGTTTTTTGTAATCTACTATACCCTGTAATAATATTGAGTGATACCCTTTTCTATTTCACTTCACTTCTTGATGTACTTTAGCCTTCCTTATTTTAATATGGGAACCATCTATTGCTCCTAAGACTCCATCCAATTTTTGCTTTTGGTAAAACCCTTTTACTATTTCCTGTACTTCATGATTTTCTGTAGGCCACATTATATATAGTTAGTACTTTCATTACTAAAATAATGAGTTACTTTTTTTACAAAATTATATATGGTGCTTTCACGTTTGTTAAATCTGTCTGCTAAGTGACGAAAAGTTTCAATATTTGATAAATACCATAACGTTATATAAATAGCCTCGTCGGGGGTTACTTTCTCACGTCCGGTTCGCTCTTCTGAGGTAATATGAGCTGCCTCAATACAGGCTGGAATGAAAGGGTAATTGCTCTGATAATTCATCCAAATAAATTTCTTACCAATTAAATAGTCTGCTGTTGTTCTATTTAGTCGAAAATGTTTGATAAATTCTTTATTGGAATATTCTTTAATGACATTTAGGTAATCCATTATGTGAGTAGCACTCTTTCTGTTACTTAAAAATTCTACTACTGCTACTAAAAGTGCTTTCTAATAATTCGTAAAATTCGTCATCTCCATACAGATCATCTACTATATATTCCTATAATATTAATTTGAATTAGATGACAAAAAATCACTACAATTATTTAATTTACCTTTACAACTTTGTTCATTTTTTTAAATTTTAGGTTATGTTTTCGTACTTCACACAAGCTCGAATAGCTTGTTCTTTTTACAAATATCACTTGCGGTAGTGGATCAGTCCGGATCAGTTCAGTTCAACTGTAGACCAGCTTCAATATCGACTAAATGTTACAACAAAAAAGGAGCATTCTCGTTTCAACCATCGAAGCAGTTATTTCGTTAAAATTTCCCCCATAAGATAAAACTTAACCTCAAACAAGTTAGAGTGAAGGTGACATAACCTCAAAAATAAAAATCAATGTTTTTTGTCTTCGTTAACCTACACGCATAATTAAAGTGTATTACAATATTATTATTAAAAAAAACAAATTTACACATTACGAACACGATTGACAAGATCCATACACCCGATTTTTCCTAAAATTATCCAGAACCCACAGAAAGCACCTGTACGCAAGTCTGACCGAATTCCTAGAAACCGCTAGAAACTAGATCAACGACCTGACAACCTAGTGACCCACTTCCTAGAAAACACGATTCCCTAGAAGACAAAAGGTTAGTTTTGTCCTGTACCACTTATAAACGG
>SMLS01045007.1:0-13456 GCA_004785975.1 Popillia japonica | reverse complement strand
CGAGGGAGCAAACACTTAGAGAAATTAAATTAGAAACATTTGAAAATAGAATTAAATTTAGCGGCAATGCGAAGTAGTAATGTGTTTTGTTGTATTTTTAGAATAAAATATCGCATTTTATTATTGTAATTTGTTACTCCGAACTCCATTTGTACCTGTTATGTACATACCTACATAAAAAAAAACATCTCCGGCAGATTTCATGCAGCACCTGCCGAAATTTAATTTTCCTGCAGGTGTTCTAATTACCGCATCAGCTCCAGTTAACCGCCTTATTTTTCACATTAACCCCGAACGTTGTTCGGTAATTTACAAATATTTGTTTACCCTCTCATAATCCTTGGGCATTCAAGGATTATTTATGCAGAAACGCGCTCGAATTCTAGAAGGGTGGTAGATCTATAATAACTTTTCACACGGAAGCACACATTTGCGCTAAGCATTCATTCAGTATGAGCGACGGTGTTGAACGCGCCTCAAAAGACAGCTATGAATTATGACAGGATTAATAATGGATAATTTGGAGCAGGATAGGGCCACGTAAATACCTTTCCATCTCAATGAGGCAGAAATTTCCTAAATCTGGAATATAATCATGCCGAATAATAATATATAGATACATACATATGTAGGTGATATCAAGGTATGTACATATATAGTGGATTATTATAAATATCAGTAACATATCACCCAAATATTGATGTGTTATGAAGTTTTTTTCCATAATGCAAAATCCAAAATGTATAAGTAATTAAAAAATGCTATCTTTATAAAAAGTCACTGTTTGGTGCATTACATCAATACGAAAACAAGTAGATCATATTTTTTGAAGACAAGTTGCAAGTTGATTGACCGAACACTAAGTATTTTTTGTACCAAAGCAATCTACCGTGTTTGCGTTAATAGATACTCTAATTAAAAATAACAAATTAGTTCAACGCTTTATACCTACATTTTACTCGTACTTTAATAACGAACCGAAGCGATTCTATCTCCATTTAAAAATTGCTAAAAGGAGTAAGTTACAATTTTATGTAGTTAGAACATTATTTAAAATCTATTGAGTGATGATAATTTTTTAATATTCTTATAAATATACGTCATTTTATTTTATAACGCTTTACATTATAATTCTGCCAGCAAATTTCATTAATATTCATTTCCTTCCAAATCTCCGCGGTATAAAGATAATATGAGGTAAGATGTAACAGCCATCGTAATTTTGTCACAATTTTAATGAAAAATGTAAATTTCATGTAATTTATATTTAAAGGCGACCTCAGCTTATAATTTAATTAAATTCGACGAAAAATATCACAGGTTTCAGTGAGAAGTCATCGTGTATTCAAGATCTTCGGTCTTCAAGGCTGAATTCCACAGATATTGGAATGAAATATTCAGCCTTGTCGTACTTTAATCATTTCTTATGTCTGACATTACATCAAACGTAGTGGAAAGACAGGAGATAGGTCGTTACAACAGATCTTATCTCAAATGAAAGTACATTGACTTTAAATGTCAATATTGTGTGTGAACTGCATGAAGGAAAATAGAAGAATGCATATAAAGTTAATGTCTAGCAGATACGATTAGTGATTAAAGTGTGTGTATTGAACTAAATCAAAATGAAGTGCATTCTTGTTTACATAAACTGCGTTATGTGAATTAGCAGTTTACAAGTTGTTAGAATTTAATCAGCATGAGTTAAGATATAATTTAATCGACGTTAGTGCCAGATTTTCGTGTTAAGAATTACATTAAAAAAGAAAAAGCTTTTTATTTGCCATATCGCAATATTGATTTTCTGATAAATGATTTACAATTATTATCTAATGTAGATGGTCATAACAAATATTCATGAATTTATTGCGAGTAAGGACACAGATGACCACCTAAAAATATTTAAAGTTATTTATGTAATTTACGTAAGAAGTATTCGAAATTACATTTTGCACAGCCAGCGAAACATTATACAATAACATAGCGGACAATACAGAATAGATTCTTTTCGTCGTAAAGTTGTTTATGTTCTTTTGAGCCTCGCTTACTGTATTCATATCAAAGTTATTAATCATCCAATGTAATTTTTCAGGTAATTTTACGTTCAGACAGGGTTTTACTAACGCCTAACCTTGTGTTTTATTTGAATTGAATGTAACTCAGTGGCGGAACAACCACCGGTGCAACCTGTGTCTTCACGAGACATACCTTTAATTTGCAATTTTAGAAAATATTATTCAAAATTTACATTGGAAGTTATTAATAAATATTATAAAAGAACTTTACACTGTTGGTTTGTTTCTTAAATAAATGACGCTCCATTTTTCTTTATAACTATTAACACAACCCAAGACAATTCAAAAATCGATCAGATGAGTCAAATTTTTCGTTATGTTTCCATTATTAGAGACGAACATGGAAATGCAACTGATATAAAGATAAATGAATCATTTTTGGGTTTTCGGGAAATCCTAGATCAAAGTGCTTCTGGTCTTGAAGAAGAAATTTTAAAAATGATTGAAAGCAAAGGTTTAAAACTGTCACAATGTAGAGGACAAGGATATGATGGTTCAGCTAATATGAGTGGTATATATTCTGGACTTCAAGCTAGACTACAAAGAATTGAAACAAATACCAATTATATACATTGTGTAGCTCATAACTTGAATCTGGCTCTCAATGATTGTGTAAAAAATGTGCAAGAATTGCCAAACTACTACGCTTTTGTCGAACAACTTTATACTTTTTTCGGACACTTACGGACTTCGGACCTTAAGAGATGGAACATCCTAAAGGAACTATCACATTTCCATCATTTAATATTAAAAAAACTGAATCCTACACGATGGTCGTCTAGATATGAGTCAATAGTTGCACTAAAATATAGATATACAGATGTATTAAAAGGTTTGACAAAAATTAGTTTATTAAGTAAGAACTCTGAAGAAAAAAATCAAGCAATTTTTTTACGAAATCAAATGGACACAATATGAATTTGTCTTCTTAACGGAGTTTCAATATCAACGTGTTTCAATTTCTTCAGAAAACAGCTTGACAAAAGGCAGTAAAATTATTGGAAAATGCTATGACATCGTTAACAAATTTTCGAAATAATTTTAATCAGATGCAATGTCAAGCACAGACAATCGCTGTTAAATGGGGGGTCTGTACATCGTTTTCTCTAAACGTCAACGAAAAATTAAAAAATTCTTTGACGAATTATGTGAGGATGAGAGACTGGCAGATGCTGAACACCATTTCAAAATTGAAATTTATTATGCAGCTTTGGATATTATAATAAGTCAAATAAAAAATCGGTTTAACGGTATGAAAAGTCTCGTAGAAAAATTTGAAAGTATACCGGAAAAACTACTACATGCAGAAGACGACGAACTTTATCAAAAGGCTGAAATTTTGGTTAGCCAATATTCAAAGGATATTTCGTCTGCATTTCCTTCTCAGCTTATATCTTTCCGTGCCTGTGTTCAGTACCAACTACATTCAGTTTCAATCGTGTATGATTTGGCCAAATTATTAATTGTTGAAAATAATGTTCTAAGTTCTAGTTTTCCACAAATAGTTACAGTACCCTTTCTGTTACAGTGGCAAGTGCGAAAAGATCATTTTCTAAGTTAAAATTAATAAACTATTTAAGAAGCATAATTGGGCAAGAAAGACTTAGTGGACTTGCTATCATTTCAATTGAAAATAAAAAAGCACGAGCGATAGACATTAATGAACTAATTACATCATTTGCTGAGAAAACAGTGCGGCGGGAAAAGTTTTTGTAATTGTAAGTACATACTTCATAATTATTACTTTGTTTGGTATTGAGAGGGAAGAAGAGGGCCTATTTATAAAATTTGCACCGGGGCCAATTCACACAAAGTTCCGCCACTGATGTACTAGCTATATTCTACTTCTCTCCCTCTTCTTCTTCATACAATTCTTTGTACAATTAAAAGTTAAACAAAAACCCTTAAATTTTTAGTTTAGTTTTTTTACGTGGGCCTGAAATACATTGAATGTTTTAAGAAATATAACTTCAATTGTGGATGGTGGTTACATAAGGAAATTGTACAGAAAAATTATAAATGAAAAAATATACATCTCAATTGAATGTTCGGTTTGAACAATGTTAACAATGTAACAATAGCTAATTAAGAATTTTTTTGAACGTTAGAAATTTAATTAACTTTGACGGTCTGGGTGGCCATTCGATTGCCCTTCTCCTACATATCCAATGATTTGGAGAAACTTTACCCAAATAACCGAAAGCAGATATCACGTTGTGAGACAGCATTTCATTTATTGAAAAAAGAGTGATAATTAGTATATGTATTTTTCTGATCTTTAAGTACTTATTCGAGTGGTTTTTGCAACTTTTATATCAAATCCAACCCTATTCGATTACAAACTAATTTATGCCATTGATTTGACCTAAAAGTGGAAAAAAACACCTGGAAACTTGAACAAGAAGCAACCTTGGTACAGTTTGGGTTGTTTTAAATTCGGATAAAAAGCTATTAGGGTGGAGATGAGTTCATTTGGCATAAAATCCAAATATTTAATTAATTATCTACACCCCACCAGACATTCACCTTTTGCGGTCTTGTGTATGAAAATCTATGAACCATTTAACTTGCGAATAATTAACACAATGACCATACCATTAGCTTCGTTTATTAAGATTCGACAAGCTTTTTGAATATCTCGATCAGGTTCAAATTCCTTGAAGTTTCCTTCAACTCTTCCTACTATACTTTGGCTAATAGACGCCCAATTAGGGTGAGTTACATTCTACAACTCAAGAGTTTTTGTTTGAGTGCGCATCTTATCTACTTCATCAATAGCGAACAAGGTTTCAATTCTATCACGATATATGTTTCCCATTTTTTATCAAATAATGATTAAGAAGTCAGTAGGTGCTCGATAAACCCACACTTGCACTCCTTTCATCCAGTATTCAGCCACTATTTTTTTTTGTTAATTTTCTTCGTATTTTCTAAAATCTAAAATTTGCTCTTTCTAATTCTGTGATAAAAAACGACGGCTTATATTAAAAAATAACGACAAAATCATATCTCTTTCCTGAGATATGTATATTTTACTGTCAAGTAAAAAAACTGTAAATTGGAAATATAAATCCATAAATTCCAGGTATTTTTTGAGACATTCGTTTTAATTTTTATTGAATTTAGCCTCTAATTTAGAATTGGACTGTATGTATTTAAAAAAAATGTCAATCAAATTGATGGTTATAATTGCATGTCAGAAATAATGTTGTGTGTTTTATAAATTAATTATGAAAATGGCGTGTTTGCAAGTTAGAAGTTAAAACTTGAAAATGACAGCGGATAAAATCTTTGGGCAGAAGCTGAAAGTTTTTAGTACTTGTTTTCCAACTTGAAAATAAACATATTTCGTCATTATATACATAGATCTTCCGAAAGGCAGAAAATCGAAATTGAATTTAAGGATTTCGTTTAAAATAGTCTTTAGGAGTTGCGCTATCATTCTTTCATTATTCCATGCTTTGTAAAGTTATCCATTGCAGGTTAGTCAACATAGATTCAATCTTATTGTTAATAAATAGGCCAATTAATCTAAATACCGTACTAGACTTGGAATTGGTGAAATATAATTTATTCAACATGATTATGGTCTTGTTGATAAAAATTGATTCAAAACTGCTCGTGTACAACGTTTACCCAAAAGGAGGCAATAGATATGATGAAATAATATTTCAATTGGCACTTACGGTTGGGGAAACAAACATTGTCTAATTTCAATTTTATTTTAGCTTTCAATTAAATAAAAAAATTAAAATCACGAATGTTGTAACATAGCATAGCGAATACAGAGTGATTGTAAGGGCATCAAGCTTCACCAGCTTTTACAAAGCTGATGCATACACTTGAATCTCCAGATGATAGGCGTTTAGAGTTTTATTTATGGGTAGGGTCAAAGTTTTTGCGAGCGTAATAGAAGAGAGATATTTCTTAAATTTATTTTTTTTTCACAGATAAATCTACATGAATATTACGGCAATAAGCATGTTTCTTCCCAAAATAGTCATATTTAGGTGCGGAATAACATTAATAAATGGAGTCAACGTTGAAAGAAAATCAATGCTAATTTGGGCGGATTTTTTTTTGATAAGATAACTTTTCTGAAAAGGGGATTGTATTGTTGTATTGTAATAAGAAGGGTCGTACAGGCTCCTTAACTTCTCTTCACCGCGACATACCGATCTATTGTGAATACCCCATTCTTTTAGTACCCGTCCGATGTTCCTAACGAAAACCAGGATTAGTTTGTGTGCCAAGGCCCTTAATCTGTTCCGGCGTCACAATCGCCTGTCCTAGATGCTGACACCTTCGTCGGCTCAGTGCTTCGCACTCGCAAAGTACGCGCTGGGCTGTTTCAGATCCCAGTTCGCAAAAACGACACGTGTCTTGATCAACTTTGCCAATCTTTCTGAGGTGGTAATTTAGAAGGCAGTAACCAGTAAGTAGGCCCGTGAGGGTCCTTAACTCTGGTTTCCTTAGACCAAGAAGTTTTTTATTACTATTTGGCGATAAATTTCTTCGCCTGCGTTTTTCCAGGTGTATTCTTCCAGAGGGATACCATTTCTTTTGCTTCTCAGTTTTTCAGTTCCTTCTTGAGCTAGTGTTTTGATACGCCAAAGAAGGGTTCGGGTCCAGTGAAATGCATACCCGCAGCTTGTCTTGCAAGTTCGTCCGCCATGTCATTTCCTTGGGTATTAGTGTGCCCTGGGACCCACATTAGAGATACTCTGATAGTTGTGGCCAGTTGCGCCACATTCATTCGACATTCCCAGACCAACTTAGACTCAAACCTGTGAGTAGCTTGTAACTTTTATAGCGGCCTGGCTGTCGGGACATATGTATATATGTAGTTGTTGGCATCCTTCAAGCTTTTGTAAAGGTTTTCTCGGATGCATAGATCTATAGCATATATCTCCGCTTGAGAAATTGTTGGAGATGCTCCTAGGACTATGGAGCGGTTGGTCTTCGGTCCATGAACGCCAATTCCTACCCCTTTGCTAGTTTTGTAACCGTCTGTATACCAGACACGGGATCCATTTTCCAGTTAGGTCCACCAGAGCTCCGTTCCTCGCGGCTAGGAAATAGGACCCTAAATGGTGGCTCGTGATGCAATTTGACAGTCAAAAGGGGATAGATATTTTTGGTTCGATTTATTTTTCTGCTGGGTGTGACATTCCACATTTATATTTGCTCTAGTGCCTTAAAACAAAGAAGTTGTGCCATACGATAAGGAGTAATTAGAAGTTCATAATCAAAAAACAGTCACAAATCATTCGTGAAGTACAGAGTAAAATTATTACAACGAAAAAATTAGCTGCAGTGACTGTAGAACTTTGTTTCTTAAACTGAAAATTTATATTCAGCTGCCTCACATTTTTTATGCCATTATTAACTTCTATTATTTAAGTAACCCGATATGTTCTAAAAATTTACTCTATAGTTTTTCAGTCTGAACAACTTTTCTTATCATCACTAGCGCACTTCTAATGAAAAAGTCCTTTACCTGAAACAAAGATTTTTACTCAATTGCACAGGACCACTTTCACATCAAGCAGAACATATTTCCCTAATATCAACTTTCAACCAAAAATACTGTTAATTCCCATTCTCAACTGCATCTGCGGATACATTATACAGGTGTCTTTGAAACAAAAGTAAAAAATATGAAAAATAGTGAGATACAATTATGTAGAATATATAAATCAAAAAAACTGTAGTTTACTTATGACGCGAATGCAAAACTCAAACCCTCCCTTATAAATTGTAATAAGTACCACCTATGAATGCGCAATGTGTAAGAAATACCTCGATCGAACTAACGGAAGACATCGCAAAAACAGCTATCGACGTAAAAAGAAACGAGATAACGGTGATGTGTCAGCTTTTTGAAATAGTTTTGAATGCCAAGAGTTCAATAACATCAATATGATTACGTATGAAAATGTTATTGGAGACTAATTGATAAAGACATTTTTATTTTAAATGGTTCCACGACCACTATGCATTCCTTAAAACACAGTGGCGTAACGAATATTTTATAAATATCTTTGTCATTTTTTTCTCGTGTCTGGGAGGAAATTTGCGCAAAATATTTTGGATTTAAGTTTAATAAAATAATATCTTTCTATTTTCAATATGTTTTACTTTTATTTCAAAGACATTCTGTATACTGTCAAGTCGAATTAATAAATGCAGATCTGAGACGACAAGCTGCTAGACGCTTTCAGTGACGTAACTATAATAACAATATTCGTATCTATTTGTGTCAATTGTCGATGTTTGACATATGTTCAGGCAACCTTCTTTTAGTACGGTTGACATGATAAAATGAAGAATAAAATATTACAAAATGCTCTACAAATGTTTACTTATACAGTCTATTCCCTAATTGTCTCCTTCAATTTTAATGAATGTATCAAGACAAGATTCTTTGTACACATTACAAATTCTTTACTTCATGATCTTGGCACATTCGTAGCATACTTTCTTTTTCCACCATGGTGAGAAACATTACCTTTAAAAGAAGTTATGCATTATACATTATAGGGACTATGCGGATGCTGTAATGAAGCAAAGTTCTTTCACAGTCCTCATTTTCAAGTTAAACAACGTGCACATTACGAGAATATATAGCATATAATGTAATGTAATTCGACGTAAGCACGGGATTCTCTTTGTGATTCTACGTTCTTTCGCCTAGTAAAGGGAAAATCAAATCAAACGGAAGATACTATTCATTCATACTTCATCGAGTTCTCTTTTATGTTATGAATCTTCACTGTATAAAATACTCCAGTCAGTAAATTACTGGGAATACAGCTAACAGCTACTTTGTATTGATTTACATAGGTCTTATTAAGTGCCCCGCGACACACAAAAGAAAAGATTTATAAGAGGAAGAAAGAGGTCATTGGCCTACTTAATATAAACTATAAAAAATGAAATTAGATTTTGCCAAGAGCTTAAAATTATTTCTATAAGTGTACTTATTATTATTGATTAATTAAAAGTAACCTTTACAGTTTTTTTTTATTTTCGTATGTATGCAATTTACCTGAAAACTTTAAATCTTAAATTACGTTCTTCCACTGCCACAGACGTTCTACGTAAACTTGACACATGCTTAGTACACTAACGCTGATCTACAACTAAATCATGAACTCTTTTATCAGCTTAATATGGCATTATCTGGAGTGCATTTTTCAGATAGGAAATGGTCTAAGAAAGTAATAAATTCAATATCATTAATAATACTAAGACGTGACGCAACACCCATTCGTTTTACACTTGCACTTTGTTTAAATGAACTGTTGAACTTGTGCTGTTACGTGAAAGATGGTTCGATAATCAATTACGTAAAATGATTTGCTGTGCAATTATTCTTGCATCAGACCATTATAAATATACAGTACCAGACCAGTATACGCAGTTGTACATGGGTACACTTTACAATGGCTTTTAGAGATAGCGAACCGGTTAAATGGATCGAACAATATACAGATATTTTGTAACAGATTCATTCTACATGTTTCAAGATATTAAATCACGATTAGAAAAATTATAAAACAAACACGTTTACAACAGAAAACAATTATCAAGTATCCACGCAGCTACATTGGCTTAATATTTGTGTGCGGTGTGATGTACAAGAATTTTTATGAAAGAACTTTGACAGCAAAATGTTATTTATAGTTTTAACAAAATCATTTACTGCTAGACATTTGGTGGAATTTTATTTTGCATTGTGATGTTGCACTTGCGCACAATTTTATTTGATGTATAAATATACAATCAGTTTCATAGGAACACACTGTATATGCACGCACATTTCAGCTCTGGAAGTTTCCACTATTTAGTTTTATGCATATTATAGCATATTAATGAAGTTTATATAATAATATTTGAATGATGTTTCAGTTCGCATAGAATATAATCTTGTCGAATGCAAATGATAACAGCAATGTAATTTTGCAATGGTCTATTTTGGAATTTAGTAGGTATAAAATTTGTATGGCGTAATCAGTAATAGCTATTACTCTGAGTTAAATTCAACAGATGGATTAAACTCAACAGATTGTTAGTTATCACGCCAGATGTGTAGAATTTACTATAATACATGTATAATGAGGGTTTCCGGGTGTTGACCGTGTCATGATTAGTAAAATATATACAGTACAAAATAAAAATAAAATGCACAAGATATACAATAAACTCGACGTTTCGCCACTAATGTAAGCGGCTTCTTCAGGAGCAAAAGAGGTTAACTGGGTGGGTACCAGAAGGTCACGGTAACTCGACGTGTAAACCACGCTAGAGGCGAAAACCTTCTGCTAGGTGAGGGATGTCAGAAGGTCACGGTAACTCGACGTGTCAAGAGGCGAAAACCTTCTGACGTCAGAAGGTTTTCGCCTCTAGCGTGGTTGACACGTCAAGTTATCGTGACCTTCTGACGCCCCTTACCTACCAGAAGGTTTTCGCCTCTAGCGTGGTCTACTAGGGTCTACTAAAGGTTATACCGGAAGTGACTGGAAACTTTCTTATTTTAAATGGAACACCCTACATATTATTACATTTTTCAATTTCTCGTTCCATTTTGAAGTAAATTTAATAAAACAACTATGTTCTTATTTTCAAACATGTTTGAAATATTTGTATTTTTTTTTAATTTTTGACAGATGGAGGGATGCATTTGAACTTCTGTAACTGTAAAGGTATTTAATTTGAAAAATTGAAAATGTCTAGAACTGTTGACAATGCAGAATAGAACTCGAAACTGAAAATTTTTTTTCGAAAACATTATACAGTGCATCCGAAAATTACGGTTAAATAAATTTCCTAATGGAAAAAGTGACAACATTTATTTTTTTTAAATACAACTACCTATTCTTCTCTTTCTCATCAAACTGTCCTTACAAAAATACAAAAAAAGTTTTGTTCATTACGCATCTAAAATCGATACTTTTTAAGATAATTAATAAAATATGGATGGTGCAATATTAAACGGTTAATTTCGTTCAGGTCAATGTTGACATCTTTTCTTAAGGTAGGTGTATGATTTTTTAATTCAGTTTCTTGTGTCACTTTTATTGCCGTCATGCACAATAATCCGATGACAAACTTATTTCATAATCAAACAGCTCAAACTCTGTAGAAAGACTGCTGGGACCACGTGAAATTGTTGACAAGGAAAATAGAATGCACCAAAAACCTTTGATATTTTTGACTACATTTTGCGGTAATAATGCTTATAATAAGGAGAGCTGGGGAGGGGACGATTCTTTTACAAATCTTCAGGAATGTTGTAGGTATTGTAGAATTGGAAATTTTCGATATTCCACCGACTGGTTGTGTAGCCCATTGTCTTATTATACAAATCCATGCCCGTGATCTTTTCTCCTTGTTACGATTACGCTAAGCCAAAGATATTCCGCAAAATGCAACTACAAAACATATAAATTGAAACTTTGATACTGGTGGCTCGGTATTGTGAGGATGAAATCTGACTTCAGGGGCAATCTCACTAGGGCGGATTCCACGCCCTATTCACCCATTCGAATGAACAATTTTAATAGTCAATGAACAGTATTCACCGAATATCATTTTTTCTAGTAATTTATGCATAGATAGTGCACCATCAGTTTATTAATAAATTAATCAAGTAGGTACTGAAAAAGTTACTTTGTTGGAGGACATATTGGGGCAAGCAGACAATGGAAAGATTGTATATCCATAAGTCAGCATTTTTTTGTCAAATAAAACAATGACCTGATAATGGAGAAGACAGCAGTCGAGTAGATCGAAGATGTAGGTTATACACAACGTTGAGAGGTGTAAATCATCTCATTTGAAAATACTGATCAGGAAAAGTCAACGTAAATGTAAAAATAAAGTGGTTCAATAATTTTGATTCGTAGAGTGCATTCTCACGGGAAGATTTTAACAAAAATATTAAGTCTAAACAAAAATGGGTGGCCGGGAAAATTATCCAAGCGTCAATTTGGATATATTTGTTGTACAATTTTTATCAATACTCACAACAAAACAATGACTGTAGCAAGGTTGGTGGAACACCCTATAACAGCAGTTCGAATTTGCTCTGTATTTCTTTCTACTAATGAAATTTTGCAAAGCAAGCGTGGCAGAATTCATTCGAATGTTTTAGAAATTCTGTGAATCAAATTTCATGTCAATGTTTTATATTCATGTGATATGCGTAGATGCAATAGCAACTATTAGATTTATCTTTTTCATTAACCATCAAACGAGGCATCCACTTTGCTAAGGAACAAGAAGAAGAAAAGTTTATATTGTTTACACCAACACTTATTTAAAAAGTTAAACAAAACACTAACAATAAGTTAAAAATACTTCCGTCTTGTACCATCAGACAAAGCATTCAGTTATTCATGCCTGCACTCAACACTCAACAAAAAGAATAATGGCAAAATACTGCCCCTGTACACAGGCTACATACATACGACATAGACACTTATATGTATGTAGGTATACGAAATATATTGGCAAACATAACATGCATACACATAATCCTTATTTCTCGACATATGAAGATGTACGATCCAGACGAAGTTGACAGTTATATATACATATGTATGTATGCATATTACGTTTTACGACATACCCTCTGTATTTCAGGATATATGTATGTATCGTTTACCTTAATTCCACCACTTCTACCAGTTTTTCTAAGGCTAGATGACCTAAGCAAGGGATAAAAGCGGAACAACAATTTTTATCTTTTTTTTTCTGGAGAATTTAATATCAGATGAACTTACATTTAGCTGAAAACTGAACTGGTACATAAACACCGTCATTTCCTAAATATTTTAGAAAAGAAAAGTATATTTGTAAATTTATTACATTGTCCAGAAATAATTTTTAGCTAGATACGTTAAAGATTATTCGTGGGGAGTTTTTCACTACGGTGGCTAAAAGTATCGCTTTATTTTTATCCCGTAACGTATTTTTATTGTATACGTAGGCGTTCAGCTAAATTTTTCAAAGGGTTTACTTTGATCATGATAATAAAGACGTGGTTGAAATATTGTGAAAACCGGAGAAATGAGATAGAAAGAGTAAATTAAAAATATAACACGGACAAGTGTGACAAGGGGATTCCGTAAATAATTCACGCATTTATTGATTTTCTAAGTACTGTGAAGAAACTTGATGGAGTTTATATTCTTAATATTTGCACACCTTAAAAGAATTACCGGATATTTCAAAATGTTTCAATTATTCAGAATATCATCAGTAAGCACTATGAAATGCATTTACGTTTCAATGTATTTGTATAAGTTTTAACAAGATTAGTCGCTCTTTGATATAAAACTGAGCTGAATTAGTTTATTGGTGTTATTAGAAGA
>SMLS01045001.1:0-11167 GCA_004785975.1 Popillia japonica | reverse complement strand
TAGATGTGACGGAAGTAGCTTTTCTGTGCCCGTTTATGAGCGATCTTAATTACAATGTATACTATTAGGAATTAGAAGAATTTAATGGTTTGCTATATCCCATTCTCACATTCATCATAGAGGGCAAATTACAGTTTAGAGCTTATTTATAGCAGAATTTAAATTCTTACGATATCGAGTTCGATTATAATTTACATATCTATTAATGTTAAATGTCTTTGTTGGATTTCTTAGTTTTTGCTAAGAAATTGATTCAATTATACAAAACATAATTCTATATTTACACGCAATTGTGCTAATAAATAATTTACTGTCTTAAACCAAAAATATGAGATTTTCATTTATGTTAGTGAATGTTAACCGACTTCCAAAGATGAATTTAAGTTGAAGTTTCATTACATTAGTCTGCCATAAAATGCAGCTGGTAGAAATTGAATTTAACAAAGGTAACTGTTAAATATTATGTGTGTCAATTACGTACGTGTCGAGCAGAATCAACTCTTGCACCGGCCCTCAGTAATTGTGCTACTATGTGGTCGTGACCCATTTGTGCTGCAATCCACAACGGGGTCGCACCGTCCGTCCTCTTCGAATCAGGTTCAGCGCCTTGGGCTAAGAGATAAACCAAAATCTTATAATGTCCATTCTGTGCGGCTATAAAAAGAGGTGTCGCCTTATCCTAGAAACAAATAAATGTGTTTTTACTATAGTTAATAGAAAAATAATTTATTTAGTTAACTTCTCTTGTATTTGAAACATTAGTAATTACATGACACAAAAATGTAGATGAGGAAACTAACCAGGGCAATCAATCAAAGCTACAGTGATGAGATGAAACCTATTAGTGCGAATCGAACCGATACTTTAAAAGTTTTATAGATATACATTGATTGACCACACACGTACGATATTTCAAGACAAACTTATTGTACGAATCTATAAAATTTTAAATTTATACACTTCCTAATATTTCTTGGAAATCTTGCCAATATCTGCAAGCGGTTGATAAGCGATGTGATAGTGCAGCGTAATGTCAAGGGTAGAATTATCGCTACATTTGATTGAACGTACTTCAGGTCTTCTTGTGTAAGACATAAGAAAACGTCCTTATGCGGTATTTTAGTTAATGATTTTTAAAATTAGAGTGTATAAGAATAATTTGTATTTGGATGGTTTGTGAACGGATATGGGAGGTGGAAAGACAAAATCCGGAAATTTACATTTTAAAAAGCGAGAACTTTTCTATAAGAAAAAAGGCGAGAACGACCGTGTGATATATAATTGTCTTCGAAACGTTTTCACTAGATGGACATGAAGGATTTCAATATTATTGGCATGATTTGAAAAAGGAGCCCACGATAATATTGGGGTGAACCCCAAGTGGGGCGGAGTACGGTATGGTATGCAATATCTGATGACGGAGCATTGGAGTGGATTTGACATTTGTCGAAAAATCTTTAAATGCACAAACATAACTAATTCAAAATCAAAAACAAGTAATCTGAAATAAATTGTGCATAGAAGATTACATTTTTCAACACGATAATGTGCCAACACATAGTGCTTGGGTTATTCAACAATGGTTCCAGGACAACGAAATGACTTTATGGACTTGGTTACCATTATGTCCCCATTTTAATGTTATAGAGAATGTGTGGAGATGGTTGCCTTGAAAAATTTATGGCGCTGCGAGACAGTTTCTAAAGAAAAACCAATTAGAAGAAGCATGGGACGAAATGCCCTCGAAATATATTCTAAGTTTAAACAGTTCCTTGCTCAACAGAATGATAGAAGTTGTAAGCAAGAATTATATCCATTATTAATTAAAATTTTGGTCAATGATTTTGTTGTTTTATTTTGCCGCGTTAAGCGGGATGGAAACTTCACATATTCACGTTATAAGTATAGTTGCTAATCAAGTGTAAATACATACAAAAAAGAAATAAAATAATAAAATCACAAACATTTTGACCTCATGAATTCCCACGCCCTTCTTTCAGTGCTGAAGCAACCACTTACGTTAGTGGCAAACCATCGAGTTTGTAGTTTATTTTCGTTTGTTTATTTATTTTTGTGCTTTGTGTTATTTTGTTTTTTGTATCGTATATATTTACACGACGCAGTCAATACCTGGAAGCTCTCATAACTCATAATATATGGTGTCCTATTTGCAAAACTTGTATTAGTGGCTTAAAGTATATCTGTTCATACTGAAAACTTTCATATGAAAGTATGACTGCCATAGGTAATGGTTTCGTTCTAGGTTCTATTCAATTCTAAGGATATAGCCAGCCGTCGACTTCTCAAGGTAAATGCAAATCATTTTACTTCACTGCTACTAAGATCTTCTAAAACATGTCTCGAGAATTTCTTTTACTTTGAGTAGTCGAAAGCTGGCTATATCCTTAGAATTGAATATAATCTAGAACCAAACCATTACTTATGGCAGCCATACTTTCATATTAAAGTTTACAGTATGAACAGATATTACTCTCATACGGCAGTAATGCAAGTTGCAAGTGTAGTTTGTTTCTATATAATATCTATATATCTTTTTGCAAAACTGAGCCTATAAGGCAACGTTTTTGTAATAGCGTTTTTTTGCGTTTTGGCGTATTTGTGGCGACCTGTTGTACACTATTTTCTTACAACACTAAGAGCACATTTTTGGTTAATACTTCTAATAATTTGCGAAGGAAAAGCTTCTGCTGATAAAATTTTTCGCAAAACTGACAGCTAATGACTAGATGTTTAGGTAATACATTACTGGGAGAAATAATGAAAGAAAAAACACGAAATTGCAAATAGCATGAAAATTGATTGATTTAGACGTAGTAAATTTTATAGCTCTTGAAAGGCGATTTATCGTATATGTAATTGATTTATAAAATACAGCATGTTTCGTTTAACACAAGCAGATGTGTTAATACTTTCAACTAGTGAGCTAGTATCTATAGCTTATTATTAGCTTTATTTAGCTAATTTTATTGTATTTTTGTTGTATTTTTAAATAATTTCTGTTAATTTGTACTTGTAGTTCCCGATGAAGTTACAATATGCAAACGACATTTTGAAGATTTGGTATTCTCATTTCAAGAAGTAACTGAATACCCAAGAGGTTAAGTGAGATTAAGGTAATATTTACATAATGTTGTGCACCTATCAATTTACAAGAAACTGAAATATCGGCAATATCATAATGTTTAACTATAGCACTGGCCAATATGTTCCTGCGTACATAGAAATGGTAAGGATTTACCATTTCGTTTAGACATAATGGTTTGTCACATTAGTTAGCATTGAAAGTAGTAGAAAATTTTCATAAGGTTGCAATTGTTAAATTTTTATGATAGAAAAACTGAATTACTTTTTAGGCTCATGTAAATATGACCTAAAAAGTTCTATTATGGTTGAAATGATCGCATTATTGAATGTATTCAAAAAATAAAATATACTTTCTTCAATAAATATTAAATGAGAAGTAGCCATAGTAAAACTTTCTTCTTAAATACATGCATTAATGTTCGCAAATTTTAGATTATCGATATTTTGTGTACAAGTACCGAGTACTAGTTATTGTTTAAAATAGTATGAAGCAATAATTAAGCAGAACGAATAATTTGCGCTATCCAAGCGAAGTTTCATCCGAAATAATTGTAATAACAGAAATAATTTACTCTTCATAACAACAAGAATGTTAGATAGAAAAAATTGTAAAAGAAATCGAGTTATCTTAACCCATTCTTTTAACGCTTGATGTTATTCTGCGACAGAGATTAACGGAATCAGCGATTGTAAAAATCAATTAACTGTATCTTTATAGCTTCGCATTCCATCGATACATTTCTAACTACTTTTTACAGGTCGGAGAAAATTTAATGAAATGATAGATCTATATCTGCTTATTACGGTAATTGGAAATAAAATATACTTTACAATACAATAGAATAACACTTTAGGCGCATAAAAACCTTATTGGTATGCTTATCGTTTTATGAATAGGTATGTATGTATATGGTTCATTGAGTAGGTTTAGGTTTAACAGTAAAATCTTTTTTGTCAGCTAAGAATGTCTTGTTCTTGTGCCCAATATCTAAGAAAATTATTTTATATAAAAATAAACTGAAATGGAATTGAACTACTATCTCTTTTTTAATTCTACTATAACATACTAAACAGCGCTAGAAAAAAATAAAAAAAATAAAAAAAATAAAAATTATTACTAGATATAAATTTAGATATTAAAGTTGTTGATGCAAGATATAATTAGTAATTAAATACGTATTTTTGGATCATTTGGCCGGATTGGATATCCGTTGATAAAATCAACTTTATAAAAAAATAATTAAGTTTAATTTAGGGTACGAGTGTAGGTAAAACAAAGCTTAAATTATTCTAGTTTACACAGTATAGCATTGTCTGCGTAGCAGCATAGTATATCATTCACAGAGAATGCTTCAGAAGTTAGAAGAACTTTACTACGTTAATTTTGTAAACAGTTTTGCTCACTCAGTCCACACCAATAAACAAACAGCGGTGATTTGTGACTGCTTGTTAGAAATTTGAACGAACAGGATGTGTAACTGGCCTATCAAACTCAGGAAATCCAAGAATTAGTGATGTCCACATTGCAGATGTTTTTCATGAAAATCAGGACATAGCAAGAGGTAATACATTAGCAATCAGCAGTGCAGATGCGATATTCAAGCGATCGCAAGTGCAGTATACCAAAGTTTGGAAAATTTTACGTAAAATTTTTAAAGTTAATGTCAACTGGAAATAGTTACTAGGTAGGATTTTCTTTGCGAGTAATGGCTCAGATGAAAATTGAACCCGAATGGTTATCCCGTATTTCATGGACAGACGAGGCACAGTTTATTTTGAGGAGTGGAGTCAATACTCAAAACCGTAGAATCTGGTCTGCAGAAAATCTACAAGAAATCGTTCAAGGAGATCCTCATGATAAGAAAGTCATCGTTTGGTGCGGTTTTAGAGCTGATTTTATCATGGCTCCGTATTTCTACGAGAAAATGCAGAATGCAGAAGTCGTATCTCTAACTGTAAACGGAGAACCATACTTGCAAATTCTACAACTGCAAAACGCCCCCACGGAACTGAAAACATGATTTTTATGCAAGATGGAACACCCCCACGCATTTTCCGACCGGTCAAAAAATTATTAATTAACGTTTTTCAAGATCGTGTGTAAAGCAGACATTTCGCAAATTCATGGCCAATATACTACAATATACTTATAACGATACGAGTGGAAAATATCCAGAGATTTAAAAGTTGCAAAAGAATGTAACTAAATTTCCCAAAATACAGTTGCTTTTTGTGGGAATGGGATAGTGATGCTAAATTGCAGCATTACATTATGGAAAGTTGGCCAAGGTGACAGATTGTCGTTGGAGAAAAAATATTTTGCATGAAAGGCTTCTGGAAGAAAACGTATTAATTTGCCTTCTTGGCATATAAAGTTAGGGCTAATATAGAATTTTGTACAAAATATGTATCGTGCTTTTCAGTACATAAAAAACAAATTTTCAAAAGTCACCGAAACCAAGATAAAAGAAGGCATTTTTGTGGGACGTCAAACTCGACAATGGCATTTTTTCAAATCTGTAGTAATCGGTTACTTGGGCAACAACAAAACACGAAAGTTCAAGAATCTCGTGGATAAAATGTTGACAGCTTACCATAAAATGAGATGTAATATGTCGCTAAGGATGCATGATTTACATTCTCATTTGGTTTTTTTTCCAAAAAAAATTGGGAACTGTAAATGATGAGTGCGTATATCAACAACTTTCAACGTTGGAAAAGCGGTACGAGGGAAGATGCGAACAGGTTGGGTGATTACTGTTGGTTACTGATTAGATGAGACCCTAGCACATCGTTGCAAAAAAGAAACTCGTCAATAGAACGATTTAATTGATGTTGTACATTTTATTATGTTAAATGCATGTAATTACTTACAAAATCCATGGGCATGGGTTTATTTCGAGATAAATGAATAAAATAAAACCATGACTTGTCGCCACTGACAACACTGTGGACATCTTTTGAGTTTCATTTATAGGAAACAAACTTTTTCACATTCAGTTCATTAGGGATCGTCTGAATTCAGGTCTTTGAAATGTATTTGAATGTCTTATTTCTGTCATATATCACGTGTTTATCTTCCTTAATCGGGATGAGAGCATCTGAGATGGGTTATTTATAAAACACGGTAGTGAGATTTGCAAAGATTAAAGCAAAGGAGAAAACGTAATATGTATATTTATTTAAAGACGAACAGTGTAAGTTACGACTGGTTATTATATCATATACTTGTTTATTTTGAGTAATGTTTCTTCTCCATTTTATAAATATTTATTAACTGAAAATTGGTTAGTAAGGGGTAGCATGGAATATACATATGTATATTATTTTTAAAGTAATAGTTAAAATATGGACGCTATGCTACCTTCATATGTGTGTTGACTTTCGCTCCTTTAGTGATCAATTCCTTAACGACGTCCATGTGTCCGCATTGACATGCAACGAAGAGTGGACTTCCACCATCCTGTTTGCGACATCGCGAACATGAAAAAAAAAGTTGAAGCATCAAAACTGTACCGAATCATCTAGGTTAATGGAGCGAAAGAGTCGCGCACCTCGATGAAAATAGAAACAGGTTCAAAAACCGCGCGCGACCCTC
This sequence comes from Popillia japonica, assembly GCA_004785975.1. Lineage (NCBI taxonomy): Eukaryota > Metazoa > Arthropoda > Insecta > Coleoptera > Scarabaeidae > Popillia > Popillia japonica. Next base: position 4,464 of record SMLS01045001.1, on the reverse strand, counting down.
ACACTCGACCAGTTAAAAACGTTACCCATTCGGTCTACAATCATACTTTATGTTATGATGACTAAGATTGTGTGATTGCGTCGGTGTCGCGGTTTAATCTCCCGTAACTGAATGCATCGTTTGATGTATTTCATTGTTAATTACTAGTATTATGCATAAGTAGGAACTTACCACGCTAGCCATATCTACAGGCGCCCTATTGTCCAGTAAAAGTCGCACGATATCTAAGAACCCACCTTGACAAGCGAAGAACAACGCAGTCGTGCCTGTCTGTAAAAGAAAATTACCAATAAATGAACGAAAGTCAATAAAGCGAGAAATTACATGATTAAAGGTATTTTAGAACGTTTTATCGGCGTTCTCAGTGTAATGAAGGTTTGTACGAAGGTGAAGGACAACTTTGTCGCTTAAAATGAACTGTAAAAGCTATTCCAAAATATCTATCGTTGTTTAGAATAAAGGAACTAATAATGTTTTATCAATTGCATGAAGTTTCATATACAAAGTGTCGTCGTTACGTGGCTTGCGTCCTTGCATCTTCTTTAAATAAAATACGCTACCAGGTACGGTACCTATTGTAATTTCAAAAAATATAGTGCAGTAACCCTACGTGAAAGTACATGTTTGCGCATGGTAACTATCTACCAAACTTTGCCCTGAATATGTCAAAAGAAGCATGCATTCCAAGAAGTTTATTTGAAGGAAATGAATACTGGGGACATAGGCACTGAAATAAACATTTTCAACAACATTAAAAGCAAATCATAGCAGCATCAAGCATCTGAGGTTATACAAGGAAACAAGGATAATCAGATTACTAAATTAATCGAAATAGTGGTTAAGTGTTAACACTTTTCCCCGGAATATCAACAATGATATCAAATCTTCTAACAAGGATAAGGTGGAGTATGAATCAGCCCAAATAATGCATACGCCAGACACACTATGAAGATTTAGACAAAATATTAGGTCGACTTACAAGTAACTCATATATACCCGCATGTGTCAACTGTTTTATGTGATGCACGTTACGTTAAATTATATTTTTTAACCTCGTCAAAAAGTGCATATTCTTCATGCAATGCTTTGGGAATTTAAACAAGGCAGTACTGCTAAGGCAATATCAGAGAAAATATGCAATGTATGTATATGGTGAAAGGCTAATAGTGGATCAAACAGAATTTGGTTTGTAAAATTTTGATCTGGAGATACGAGCTTAAAAGACAAACAGGGAGCGGGACATCCTTACTATTTTGAAGACAACCTTTTAAAGGCAATATTGGAGCAAAATCTACGCCAAACAACGCGAGGAATAATAGAAAGCTTGAATACGCCGCAAGTGATAACTATTCATCGTCACCTAAAGAAATTCGGGAAAGTCAGTCGGCTAGGGGAAGAATAACGAAAATGACGTGTCAATCGCCAAGCCAGTTTTCACGGATAAAAATCGTGTTTTTTAACCTGGATTGTAACAAGCGATGAAAAGTGAATACTATATATATGAAAATATCGTTTGCAAAAGTCAATAACTTCATAAAAATCAATCACCTCTACCAGATCCAAAAGCAAAATGTATATGGCAAAAAGACTTTATTGTGTGTATAGTAGGATTGCCCAGGCATAATTTATCAGAAATTGTTGGAGTAAAATTCAACGATTACCGCGGATAGATACGTTCAACAAATGCAAAGAGTGTACGAGATTTATGAGTTTTATAAGTGTCTTGCACTCGCTAATCGCAAAAACGTTATTCTTTTACACGACAATGTGCGACCACATACAGCAAGTGTACGGCAAGAAAATACGTACGAACTTACTCTCCAGAACTTGCCCCAACAGATAAAACTTTTTGGAAAAATCTTCAAAAATGAAGAACAAATCAATCAGGCTGTCGACAATCTCCTCCAGTCCAAACCAACCATGTTTTACAAAGAAGGAATGGACTACTACTAGGAAGATAGGATAAGACTATAAATAATAGCAGCAAATACTTATATAGGTAATAATGAATATAGTTTTCTTATTAAATGAAGGCGAAATAAATGTGTCATAAAAAACTGGAGTTACTTATGACTCGACCTGATATCTAAGAAAGTCAATGAACTGAAAAACGCTTAATGATACCGAAGTAACTTAAAACTTGGTTGAATAGTTTATATATTCCCTATTTGACTAAATCGGTTGTTCATGGACATATAATGGATTTCCAAAAGCATATTATAAGTTCTATTTCTTGAGTGGTTTGATAATGAAAAGCATTGCTCACTAAAGAAAATGCAGTTCTACAGTTTCTCAATTTCTAACAACTTTTGTACTGCAGTGGATAAAGTTGTAAACCTTTTGTCAATAATTTGTGATTTGTACCAACAGCAAGGTTAATTTGTTGACTCAAGTGCCGAACAAATGCTTATGGTTCATTTTCCATTATTTCCTCAATAGGATTGACAACTTCAGATGTACGTTTTCTAATTGCCGTTGCCTGATTTTCTTGAAAAAGACTACCAGTTTCAGAAAACAGTTTGGCAGTTCTATCCAATGTTATCTTGAATTGCATATAATCGATTGCAAATGTGGAAAATTAACTTAAAATTCATCGATGCAATTCTGAATTGAGTAAACAACGTGTACACCATCAATTTTTTTTATTACCGCTTCGATAATGAGTTTGGACCAAAAAAATCTGTGTTTAAAGTGGCGGCCATTTCAGAATCTATGTTAGTTAACAGATAAATAATTTGTTTAAACGATTCGATTAAAAATCAATTTATTCCAGAATCTACGTATGTATACATAATGTATGTACTTACATATTTCATCACATGCTAATTGTGAATGACAATGACCAGTAATGAAATGTCACTTGAGTTTATGTTTATGTAAACGAAAACACATAGTCTTTTTCTATCAAAATGCCTACATAAACTAGATGAACTTCAAATTAACAATTATATTTTCGCCCATTGTAAGAAACACAATTTTTATGGTGTAAAAAAAGCCTAAAATTTGAGACAAAAATAAACAATGTCAAGTATATTTACTCTATTTATAAACAAGAAAATGCAGGATTTGTTAAGTAAAATACTATTTTTCAATCAAAAATGCTGAAAGATATCGACTGGTGTCTGTTAAACATAAAAATAGAGCCACAACAGAATATAATTAATAATCATCTTCGGGACTGCAGCTGCTAATATTTAGTTGCTTGCCCTTTGTTAGAGATAACAGCTGGACACCACCTTGGCATGGATTCAATCGGCTGTCGACACCTAGCTGTTGAAATGGCATACCATTCTTTTTGGACTATCTCCCATAATTCAGCCTTGCTCTTTATTTTGTATCTGCAGGTCGGCCTTTTTAAATTCTTCCATAGATTCTCTATGGGATTTAGGCTGGTAGACTGTGAGGGCCATACTAATAATTTTTCTTCCTCAATTGTTTTTTTGTCATACGCGAGTATGCGTGGGATCATTATCTTACTGGAAAACCCATTTTTCTCCACGTAAAGCAACATCATTTTTGAAATATATTAACATACTCAATTTCGTCCATATTCTCTATGATCTAATAAATTGGACCCATTCAGATAATCTTGTCATCGCCATGATGTCTTTTTCGTATATTTAGGCAGCAATTCTGTATGTGGTAGGTTCTAATATATAATTTACCATCGAACCCCATCATATTTATTGTAGTTTCACTACTTCATAAAATCTTTTTCCATGTATTAATGTTTTGCGCGCCACTTCAATTCAGATATTCCTTCGCAAATCTGAGTCAACTTTTTATATTTTCGGTGCTTAGTAACGGTACCTTTCTGGCGATCCTTCCATGTAGGTAGTTTTCCTGTAGTCGTCGGCGAATCGTACCTGCCCTAATGGTTAACTTTAATTCTATTTTAATGTGTGTAGATGATTTGAACGGATCTGCGCGCGAAACATAAACAATTTGTCTATCTGTTTAAAGCATAGTTTTTGCTTGGATCCGCGATTTTCTTTAGCGTTTGCTGGTTTTAATGCATTTTCAACCACTTTCTTTGAACAACCTACAATATCTGCTGTTTTGCCCTGCGACATTCCCTGGTTATGCAATATTAAAATCCGAGTCGCTTCAGTCGAAGTGCAATAACGTGCTCGTCTCATTTTAAGTAAATCTATGTAATGTATTAGGAATTCTATGGTTCTCAATAAAAAGTACCCTTACCTGATGTATTTACAGCAAAAACACGTGCAGTAAACCTTATGCTTAAATCACTAGATCGCGTTGAGCAAGTAGCTTTATTATTGTGACCAGGACGAAATTTCGGGATTCATTCAAAATGGGAATTCCCACAACATACCTATGCTATTTTGCGGTCATTTCGGTAACTTATACTTATAGACATGTTTATACACTTCAATAATATGTGGCGGTATAATCATCGTATCTTACTTTATTATTACGATAGATGTACATATGTTTTTTTTT
>SMLS01044991.1:0-13563 GCA_004785975.1 Popillia japonica | reverse complement strand
TAATATCCAGCGACGTCTAATGAAGAACTGAACCAAATGATAAAGACAGTAGCGAATTCTTGTCATTAGACTGCGATGGTATGAATTGAGACAGCCCAGCAGAGTAACAGGCGCGTATTTCTTGACGGTGTTAACTAATAGAAAGTTATATTTTCATCTTTTTTTATTCATATAAAGAGGATCGTCACATTAAAAGTTAGCTCTTGGTATATTTGTGAATCAACCTGTACTACCTCAACTCATTTTAAATTCCTCTTTGTCTTATGTGCAGTGTTCAGATGTCTAGTTTCTATATTCCTTTCTGTGGTAATGTCTAACTATGTAACTGTAGGTAATTAAAACGCTGAATTTTCTTAATAATTTTTTAAATTAAGTCCCCCATTGTAGTTTTTTAATTCGAGTTGTCGAAATCTGAAAATCATTTATATTTTGTAATACAACTGAAAATAGTTTAGAGCTGTGTAAAGGTTTTAACTGATAAGGTGACTGGAAACGTATATATGTATGAATGTATGTACACTGATGGATAGTAAAGATTGGACACTTTCAATACGTTGTTATATGGAAACTGCCCAATCTTTACTTTCCATGAGTGTACGTATGTACACTCTCTTTCTAAAGTAATGTCTTCCCCAGCCAACGGGTTAATATTAATAATGCCTTCCAGTGGGTGTACTTTAGCCGTTAGGCGACCTTGGTCATAGCAATGCTGTGTATCATTGTTTCAGTAAGTAATGTGTATGAATGTTATTAAACCAGGCTAGTAAGTAGTCTCAATCTGTGGTAGGTTTAGAAAGGCGAATGCATCTGTATGACCACTGAAACAGAAACCAATTGCAGCCATATGCAAAGGGTAAATGAAGCAATTCATCTTATACTTTAACAAAGGAATCATGTCTTCTCCTATACAGAGCGTTCGCGATATACAAAGCATCCTTTTAAGGGATGATAGCTACAACGATTTAGAAACAAAAACATATAATACACCTTGGGTCTATCTGTAAGCGTAAACAACAAAAAAAATTATTTCAAAAAAACCTTATTTGGTCAAACTGTACAAGAAAACTCATCCATATTGCTTCTTAAATATCCAAAAAACCATATCAAAAATATAGGGTTGAAAATAACTGAAAACAATGATGAAAACGAATTATTTAATACTTTGAAATTGAAGCGTGGTGTCATTTCTCTTCCAGCATACTGTACACATGCCGTTAGAAGCGCAGATGCCAGCCAAGCATCATCTGTTTATACGACCTTGAACTTGTATCGTACGAAGTCAATAGCCATACGTTTTAAAATAAAGGTACCTTTGCGTTTTTTTTTAATAATGTTATGACAATAAAATCGATGTTATGTTGAAGTTAGAGTGAAAAGAGCATATTTAATAGCAGCCTCCGATCGGTAAATGAAAGTTTAAGTTGAGGAAAAGTCGCATTGAATGAAAAAAATGTAATTACTGCAATTATGTTATGGCGCTTTAAGATCTTTCGTAAAGGCTACTACAAAATTGAGTTCTTTTCTTTTATTTGTGATAAGTTGGTGGTCCTAAAAAGGACTTTCTTGAGAGACAGGAGAAAATGTATTACAGGAAAGCCAATTTTCAAGAACACACACCTGTAATCGTCGTAAATCTTGCACTAATCAGCTGCCGGTGTACAGTATGCGTCGAGTTTATGACATGAGAAATAATTTTTTTTCTCGTTTACGCTTACAGATAGACCCAAGGTGTATTATATGTTTTTGTTTCTAAATCGTTGTAGCTATCATCCCTTAAAAGCATGCTTTGTATTTCGCGGACACCCTGTATATAAGCTGTTTTTTCTCATGTATACCTTCCTAGTAAAGGTGAACCACACAAGAGGAAATTCCTACGGATTCAGAAAGTTAAAGGAAGAATAATTACAGTTATTTCTTTCAAAAAATCGACCGACTAAATTGTGATATTTTTATACCAAAGTACACTTTGAGTCTTCAACAGTTTACCGAAATTGCAATTTATAGTGCATTGATAACAACCTGGGTAACAACAATAAGATTGTAATATTGTAGCAAGCTATCCCTTGACCAAAATGGATGCACTACCGTAGAATTGGTGAAAGATAAGGAAAGAGGAAGAATAAAATATATAGCTAGGAGCAATAGGGAACAAAACTAGTTTTTAACAACCATATAAGGAAGCATTATCAACTAGAAATCAAATGAAAATTTGACGATAATTTGATAACTAAACTATTGTGACAATTGGAAAGCTGGTATGAAGGCTCAAGTTGTTGAAATTGTAATTAGGTACATATTTTATAGGAATGGGAGTAATTAAAGAATTTGTATAAACTCTTAATATTAACCAATGTTGTGGATCTAGATTTATTTTCCATATGATTGTCATAATATATACTTTATTTTCTCTTTATATTAAAAACCAATAAATAATATGCAGGAAGTATTAGTGCTATACCGTAAATAGCGGTATCCCATTAACCGCGTCCAACGTTTGCTATGTTGATTCATCCAAATACCGAATCCAGGAATGATCAATATTTATATAAGCACTCTTGCTTTCCGGATGCGTGTAGCTATATTCAATTTTTGCATTTTCCGTTTACTTTGTATTCATGAAACTCAAGCCAGATAAATTGCGGTGTAGACAAAATCTGGTCTCTCGCGCGTCGACATATCGGACCACTACATCTTGTTGTTAAACGACCTGATTGTTCCCATTTTGTGGTTTGTATCGTTTGCCGAGATGAAATTTTTACCATAAGAATTCTCGGTTAAGTTATAACGACATATACGTCTGCTTAATGTTTAACATATGTATGTGCATACATACGTGGCTTTGCATATAGTATAGTAGTTATAGACCTATAGGGACCCGACATTACTACTAGGATTATTTCCAAAGTTTGCAAAACCAAATAAATATTTATTATGTGCACAATAGAAATGACGAATAAGCGATTACCTATATAAAGACAACCAGGGACGTACAAGAAGAAGAAGACTTACAAAATCGCCACGTATTATTCAAGATGTTTCCTGAGGTAACCGGCAAAATTATAGCATGTGTTCTAGAGGTGATTCTGATCAAGAAACTTCATATACACCACAGATCAATTCCTTTTCATTTTTGAACAGCCTCTCCCTGTCAGAAGATTTTCATCTATAGCGTAGTGTACCCATCGAGTTACCGTGACCTTCCGGTACCCCCAGACACTCCTTGCTCCTGAACAAGGCAGTTACATTAGTGGCAAAACGTCGAGTTTTGTATTGTACTATACAGGTACCGGCGCGCTCCTATTGTCACCCGACATTGCACGAGACAAGCACGGCAAGTAATTGGAAGATAGGCGCATACGATGGGCGAGTGTTCCTTTATTATCCACTTCATCATCATATGCATCTTGGACGGATATTTAAGGTTTGCAAGTATGATAAATAATGTGTTATAGTTAGTTATAGTGAATAGATACTGCAGACTGCTTACAGTATAGCGCGACATGAGCGCGGCAGTCACCCAGTAACTTCACGAGCTCGTGCAATATCGGAAATCAGGTGACCATAGATGCCTGCCGGAACCGGTATATATTTTGCACACTATGACACGGTCAACACCCGGAAACCCTCATAATAGATACTCGGGCCGTGTAAGCTTTCGATATTATTAATTTTATGTTGTTTAATCTTGGGATTAGACGGTACTGAAATCTCAGCATTACAGAAGTACTTTTAAGTAAGATTAAAAAAAATAGAAAATAGTTATAAAAAAAGATTAATATATGAAATGATATACATTAAAAAAGAAAATAACGCGGTTAATTTTAGAACATATAGAAAATTTAAGTATTATTTATAATAATTTAATCACCTAATCACGCCTGAATTTTATAAAATTAAGCTCTTGACTAGGTTTTTTTGCCATGATTTTCCCTAGTCCTTGAATAGAATTGTTAGAGCTTGACAAAAAAATACATTGATATAAGGAGCATTAGTGTTATGATTATAAATTTACATTTCAAAATATCTTAAATTGTCCACTATATTGTAAACATAATCCTGTATATCACTGAATTTCTTTGTCTGTAGATAATTTTGTTGATAGGCATGGCTAGTTATTTATTTATAATTTGACACTACATAAATGTCAATTTTATTCCACTGAAGAAGTTGTTACGAAAACCAGATTATATATATTGTAAAGGTTTTGGAATAAATTTGACTTTTGTTCGAATTGCAAGTGTTATCATTGACCTAACAAGTGGAAAAACTATCTAGATAATAAGATAAGTTAAAAGGTTATAAAAATACATATATATATTAAAGAGAATTATCATATCAACGAGAAACGTAATGGAAACTATGCAAAATATAGAAATACAATAAAATGTATTTCCGATAAAATACGTTCTTTTTACTCAATTTGTAATAGAGAATAAACTATTTCCCAAATTCAAAAAAGTCAAACAAAGAAAATCAACTAGTCCAAAAATATCAGCAAATTACCACTGCTTTACATCGCCTTTTTGACTGACAACTGCTTCGATTCGTCTTGATACTGTGTCAACTAATGTTTGGCAATCATTTGGTGTGAAACCATTAGAAATTTCTTGGAGAGGAGTTTGCAATTCTGGAACGGTTCTTGCCGGAATTGGTCTTAGCTGCTTCTTTATGATATACCACAAGTCTCACTCGGCGACAGATCTTGACTACTAGAAGTCCATTTTTTTTTAAACTGAAATATTGTGTTCCAACATGCAATGTTTTACTTTTTTAGCCGTATGACAAGCGGCACCATTTTTTTGAAAGATGCAATCGATATTATTTAAACGCATTTGTTCAATTTGGAGTCTGAAGTTATTTTGAAGCACATTAATGTATCTACTTATCAGCATTGATAATACCTTCCACAAGGTATAAGTTTCCCATTCGACTAGCCGCCATGGATCTCCAAACCATAACAGGAGCCGGAAATTTTAGTTTCTTTTTGACACAATCATTCTGAAGTGTTTCTTCTCTAGTTCCTATGACACGACTCCTACTATCACCAACGCATACTTCAAATCTGGCTTCATCACTCCAGATAATGGAACTCCATTGGTTTGGAGACCATGGTTTGGTTCGTTTGCCTCCACTAGTCTATTTTTCTTCTGAATCGTTGTCAGTAAAGACTTCTTGCCTATAAAATATCGAATTAATAATGAACAAAGAACAAAAATAATTAAACTCACATTGTCAGTTTTATATGCTAGTTTTCTGGCAGCTCTGTGACAAGTTGCTCTCGACAAGTTTTTTCCCGTTGCCTGATTCCATAATATTTTCAATTCATTATAACTAGCACGTCGATTTTGCTTAATAATCCCTTTTAAAGCTCTCATGTTTCTATTGGAATAATTCTGATAACTTCCAGCTTGCAATTCGGTTTTTTAACCACAGATCCAGTTGATTTCTACAGTTTAATAGTATTGTAGACTGCATATCTCGATTGATTAACACTCTCGGCCATTTGAGAAGCATTTTGATCTTTGCAAGTTAAGGATCACTTTTCTATTTCGTCAGACACAACTTTACCACGAGCTATTTTTATTTGTTAACAATTACATCAATGAACGAAAATTAATTAAAACATCAAAAACGGCTTCTGACACGTCAATTGTTATCATTTGTTTCACAATGTCTATCTAGATTTTATCGAAGAAGAACCGACCATTTAACGCAATTTGTCATCATCATGTATGTTGCTGAGTTTGAATGATTTTACAAAGAAGAAAATTTCTCAACAAGTCATTGAAAATAGCAGCATCAGTCTTCTTATGTCTCCCTAAACATTTAATGAGACAAAAAATTGAATGTTTCAAACAAAATTTCAATCTATCATGAAGTAAATTCAGAAATTATTTGATGGTTGGGCCAACTTCACTGAGACAGGGATATTGTTATTCTTACTTATATTAAAGCTAGTGGCCTCCACGTGGTCCACTCTGGGTAACGCTAAATGAACTAGCAAATACTGTTGATCAGACAAACCCTAAAAGTTCTTTTGATCACGCAGGACGAGCAATCTAAAACTGTAAAATATGGTCAACTCTAAACCGTATACAAGCCAAGCATGGTAGATGTTACTCTTCGCATAAATGAAACAAGAAACCGACACTCTTTTGCGAATCTGGCGATCCAAATTGTGAAACATACCACAGAAGGACTGCCCTAGGATAGCGTATGAGGCGACACAGTCAGATTTCCTAATGGCGACCTCACAGTCGATAGCCTATTTTAATTGTCTACATGTTTGTTAATTGTAACCTGATGATTGCAATTTAATAATGCGTCCTAATGTCATACGATAAATAAATATGTTATTATTTTGAAAAGATGAGACCAAAATGAGCAGGCACAACGACCAGGACTAAGAAAAATAATTCTTTTATACCACCAAAACTTCAACAGGATTATAATTAGATTATCAATACAGACTGCCTTATACTAGATCGATGGCGATATTTCGTGTATGCACATTTGTGTCGTGTCATTACTTGACTCGCAAGCAGTTTTGTCGGAGTTTAATCAGATAAACTTAAACAGGAATATCATTACGTGCATGCTTAGCTGTGGGTTTACGCGCTTCCACAATAACCGAGAACAAACATCACGAAAAGTTGTTCAGATTGTATTCGTAGAATTAGAGAATATGAAGTAGTAGTAGGTACATAATGCTGTGACACTAAAAATAAACAAATTAACGTTCCTAAACCCGGTTGACTAGTCCATTACTTGTTCTCTAAACATCACTTTAAACACGAGACCATTTCTTAAGGAATATTTAGGAATAAACATTTGATGGGTTTACGGCAATGCGAAAACGACATAAAAAAAGCCAATAGAAATATTACGTTAAACAAATTCTTATTAAAAAAAAAGTAGCTTAGGGGAAAAACCTTTAACAAACGGGCCAACGGTGAAAAACCCCCATACAAAAACGGCGAAAAATTACAAAATTGCTAAATGCACAATCAAAAATTACAAGATACATAGAAAATCTACAAACTCTAAAGTATAAATCCAATAAAAAAATCTACACCACAATTCGCTTAATGTCTCTAATCTTCGCTTCTCATCCCCGCACTTGTCCGCGCGCGCATCTAAAACTCACGGTCAAAACCGAAAATGTACATACACCAAAGTATAAATGAAAAATACCAACGTATACCGCGATAGCCACAGCAATGTACAATGCGATAGAATAAACTATAGCCACTGAACATTGGCCTGTGTTTCGTATTACTCTGTAGCCACCAATATTATTAATTATATTATATTGTTATACAACACTTTTAGCAATGTTTCTGTGCGTATGTATTGCAAGCAAAAGTCATTAAGAACATTTCACTTTTAAGTTGTACATATATATGCATGTATGTCACGTAATTGCTCTACTTTTCTAACATAAACTTGCAATTTTATGGAACTGGAAGTAAACTAACATTAATAAATATTAATTGTAGGAACAATAAGATATGTATATTGTTGTGTCACGAATCACACAAATAAAAACTATTAGTTGTTAGAAAATAACCAGATTATAATGTGAACTATCTTTTATAATGATTAACTAAAGCTGCCCTCCCTCTTCCCTTACCTTATAATTACCCAATTTAATTGTATGATGTGTGTGTGTGCGTGTGTGTAATCCGATGTTCCTCTGCTGTTCGTTTGTTTCCTTTACTGTCTCCCTGTAGTTTTAAATCCTCTAGTTTTTCCCACCGGTTTTCTTTTTGCTGTACACTATAATTTTGATTATTTATATTCTAACGGAGCACTTTCAACTTATTATTCGCCTTTTTGCGATGTTTTTCCTTCATACAAGTTTTGTTGTGACATGTTTCCTTCTGACATTCTTTTAAACTTATCAACAACTCTCCCTTTCCGTTAGTTTTCTATTTCACCAAGGGTACCAGCCGCTGAATTCCAGATTCCACTGCTTGATATTTTAAAAGGTGCTTTTTTGTAATTCCAGCTTGAAATTTATCGTTGTTACGCTAAAATGAATGTTAATTATGTATTGTGTATGTCTGTGATGTGTTTTACAATAAGTTTTGAGGAATAAAATTTTTCGGATTATAATCATAGTTTTTTGATTTTTCCCTGTGCACGTCGTTGGCTAGTCTTTTTTAAATTAATTACTTAATTAATTATTAATTATTAATTAGTTTAATTAGTTTTTAATTAGTTTAATTATTTTAATTTAATTAATTTAATCTTATCTAAGGAGATAGAGTAGAGTAACTAAATATTATTGTTAAATTATTCATATTTAATTATTTATATCATTACATTATATACAGGGTGTCCAAATTTATCGGTGCACTATTGCTATCTTACTTATTTCTGTAGCTACGATTTTAGTTAAATGAGCAAATTTTTAGTGTTTTTAACGCTGATTACTATGGAGTTCTTGAACAAACAATAGAATAACGCATTCCTGAGAAATTTCGAAATTTATATTTTTTTTTAATGGAAGCCCTGTATTAGTTGTACATATTTTGGATCATCGTAATATTTTGAACAAAAAATATCCAGTACATAACTATTTTTAACGTAAAAATAAACAAATGAGAAGCGTTCAAAGTTTAAAAAATCATTGACATGTAATTCTAGGTAGGTGATGGAAAATCATCATAAAATATTACGTTGACAGTAGAATAAAAACTACAAACACAATAATCAAATAATTTTCCTTTTGTGTTACAAAATTTTGTCTAACTCAACAAATGCTATTGATATACCTATAGCTAATTTTGATTTTTCTTATTGCACATTCCTAAATTGTACCTACAAATTAAATTCATTTGATCGCAAATTTTTTATGCATAATACCTGAATTTGAGGAGTTAGATTTATCAGACCACAGGATATAATTACAATTTATCTGGACGTTCATTAGAAAAATTTCTTAACCATTTACAGAATTCTCTTGTGTTCTTGTACGGACGCAACTTGTGTTTTTTTACAATGGCGTGCACTGTACTCTTTTGCAAATCTAATTATCTGGTACAACTTCGTATGCATTTTTCTGGATTGGTTTCAAAAAAAGTTAACATGTTTACTTCTGGTTCTTCGTCAACTATAAAATCCTTTCTCTTTCTTCGTATCATAAATCTATATTCATCACATATGTCTTTTCATAATAACGAAGCGCATTTTTTCCATTTTTTCTACAAATAAGATATGCCTCTAGCATATCACACTTTTCTCAATGCGCAAACGACATTAGTTTTAAGAAATATGGGGGAATTAATGATTATAATTATAAGAACACAACACAAAATCAAATAACCGACTATTCTTCATAAACTATTTTAATAACTAACCGTTCGAAAGAGACTTAAACTCTACGTTTTTGACAACGTAAATGAGCATATCACATGCTTGTTTTAGCTAAAAGTGAAAGAAGCCTACAATTAATAATGTGTCTTTGACAATTGAAATCAAACAGAACTGCTTTATTATTCGCAAAAGGTCACAAAAGGTCGTAAAAGCGTTATCGCGAGAGCCAAGAAATGCATTGAACAGCACACTTAGGCAAAATTTTGTAATACAAAAGAAAAATTCGATTATTATGTTTGTTGTTACCTAGAATTACATGTAATTATTTTTTAAAACTTTCAACGCTTCCCATTTGTTTATTTTGCCGTTAAGAATAGTTATGTACTGGATATTTTTTGTTCAAAATATTACGATGATCCAAAATATGTACAACTAATACAGGGGTTCCATTTAAAAAAATTATAAATTTCGAAATTTCTCAGGAATGCGTTATTCTATTGTTTGTTCAAGAACTCCATAGTAATCAGCGTTAAAAACACAAAAAATTTGCTCATTTAACTAAAATCGTAGCTTCAGAAATAACTAAGATAACAATAGTGCACCGATAACTTTGGACACGGTGTATATAATATATGATAGTATCCGAAGGTATCATGTCAGTGCGGAAGGTGCAAATGGTAGCATATCAGACAAATAAGACCTACATATATGTAATTTGATACAAGTGCAGAAGCAATAAAATGTAAAGTTGCAGTGTTAAAGAATAATACAAATGCTTCAATGATTATACGTCAAGCGATTGATTTATTTGTCACGAATGATGTATTAAGATGAGTATTATACTAGTTTGAAGAATTTATAGCGGTAGTAACATGTACTCATACTGGAGAAACACTTGTAAATTCGTTTAACACGAAATTGCTAAAGTTAGAGTTCATTAAAGGCTACGAAAGCTATTCGACTCAACTGGAAATAAATAATGGCTAAGAGGGGTCGAAGAATTGAAAAGTTTTCTGTGAGAAAGTTTTATAATATTTTGTCAACTGGAAAAATCACTGACATTTAATTTTTTTTGCAGTTTTAAATACTGATTTATCTCCTTTTTTGCTTTCGCATAAAAACTGATTCTTTAGAATGAGATGACAGTTTGAAACAACTGGTACGAACTTTGCAGCAAATCATTTCCTGTAAGTCTTAGAAGTTATCGTATCGAACTTCCTTAAAGTTTTGTCAACATTTCCCTTTGATTTTGCTGTAAAGTAATGTATCAGAAGAATGATATGTAATAGTGATAAATAATTTCCTTACACACACGCAAATTTTTCGTATTGCAAGGAGAGGTTATTCTGTCGCGATTTACTGTTTTCGCAAATAGAGTTAGTTTGAATGACCGGCTAAATCTATTTTGAAAGCAATTTATGTATTCTGAATATTATGTGTTATTAGTTCAAAGATTACTTGCTTTTTATGGCACGTGCACGTTGGTTTTGATAGCCGTTATATACAAACATTTTCGAATTTGTTGGCGTTTTTTAGAACTATGTGTTTTAATTGCATTGTACCATCTGATATTATCTTTTCAAAATCCAATAAAGGCAGACATATACGATACAATTGCTATTGTAACAAAGTAGAATGCGGAGAGACTATTGTAAAGTAGTTACTTTCTAAGAATAGATATGTTTAAAACGAGAGAATTGCTAGACTTTGAAACCAAATATATGGATTGGAACGACGCATATGCATACTAATTTCACTTCTACCTTTGCAAAAATTTGACCAGAATTTCATTGTTTCGGTGAATAAAATCTGCATTTACTTTAGGCGAGCTGAAAATCTTTTCTTAAAAACTGCAACAGAACTGAATACATTATTATTATATAAGCTTCCAAGTCTTGCGTCTGTCATAGTAATGCAATAGTATTAGTGTTTATTTCAAGACATATTCAAGTTACAACAAACAAACAATATACAGAGATATAAGAACCTGAAATATGTTATAAGAGATATCGTATCAGAGTGAGATATTTTCTACTAAAAATCCAGCAAAGAATCTCGTAAATGTATGTATGTATGTATGTATGTATATACCATAGGCAACATGCTAATCTGGTATAGAAATGTCTTCTAACATTACTCAACATCTCAGGCGTGACTGATCTAATCGCAAGCGTGATTCGTCTTTTTAAGTCATCTAAGTTGAGGGGTTTAGTTTTGTATACAAGTCTTTTGACATATCCCCACAAAAAGTAGTCTAATGGCGTCAGATCAGGAGATCGTGCTGGCCATTCTATCGATCCGCGCCTCCCTATCCACCGATTTGGAAGAATTTTATTCCATTTGGCTGTTCCACACTGTATATAATTCGTATAGCCGATTTTGGAATTAGAAATATCCTATAAGCTTTGGATGTGCATCTTATTGAATAATAGTATAGCGCATACAAGATAAAAACAATGTTTTACAGAGGTTAGTTATTTTCTTTATTTAACGTATGACATTACATGCACTGTAAAAATAGGTATACATCTACAAATAAAAATAATGAAATTATCGTGGATATGATGGATGGTTTGTCTTGGTGCTCCGAAGTCACATTCTGGTGAAGCTGTTTTTCTTCATCCGTATAGTAACTCTACGTATCTTCCATGTCTGGTGCGTACCCTGTTAAGTGCCGACTATTGTCCGTTTAAAAAGGGTTCCCGGGAGAGTTGTAGGACTCGAACCAGTTTTGCAGCACTTCGTTTGTCTGTGAGTTCCAGTTGTGCAGCCACTAGTTTCTAGAGCTATATTCGTCATATCAAAGTGACTCGGCCACGCATAGGAGTGCTTTTCTTGAACGCATTTCGGGTGGTAGCATGTTACATAGTAGATTTAATGGTTCTAGAGATTAGGTTCATTGTGTTATTTAGTTGCCTATCAACAAGCCCGGTATGGCAGCTAGTGAACCACACTGGAGCAGAACATTTGGCCACCGATAACACAAAGGCAAGGGATGATATACGTAACCTCGTTGCAGTTGCAGCATGTGATTCCGCACAATTTCTGGATTATATTATTTCATGTTACTATTTTTGCAGTGGTGTTCTCCAGGTGTTTTCAATATGTGCATGTGCCGTTTAAAGTCACACCTGCGGTTGGAAGATCTGATATCTATAGGTTGACTAAGAGGAGAGCCAGCACAGACGCTTGCAGTAGGCCGTTATTCATAATCTTAGTATCGTTAATTTTCTCGCCAAAAGGTTATTAGTATGTGTAGAACAGTTTATATTGGGTAACACCCAGTGTTATTGACGACACAGACTTTAAGGAGGCGCTCCTGCTAGACCATGTAGTAGTCATTTGTGGATTATTGTTAAAATGTGTTTATTTTTATTATTAATATAAATATACATGAAATACAAAATAAAAACTCAAAAACAAATAAAAATATAAAGATACTCTTTCAGAAGAAACGTTACAGCTAAATGAAGTTGAGGAACTATTACTTTGCTCTGATCATGTGAACATCTATTTTATTTATATCACAACTGTATATATTTTAAAATTTCACTTCTTGAATCTCAGCGCATATGGTAAAATCTTCTTTACTAACGTTTTCAGTCAGGCATATGTATGACATTGTAATGCTAATGTAAAGTGGAAATAAATCTGAAGAAATGTGTGGGAAGTATCATTTCTATATTTCTTTTCGAACTGCAAGATTAAAAGAAAGCTCTGGCAATACTATGTGGTGAGGAATATATTTAAGAACTAATAAAACGCACTCTACCCTTTGTTTATTTACGCGAACGCACTTTCTGCTTCGCTGAGATATATTGCGAGAGTTTTACCTTTATAGGTGAAACCAGTCATTTCATCTATTAGAATTACATTTTCGTTCATTTCTACTTCATCAAAAAATAGTTTCGTATTGAAAATATAGAGCAATCTTAAACGTTTGGCACACCGTTTTGTTGATACTATAACAGTAACCGTGTACTGTTTGTGATATTTTGGTGGAGGTACCGGGCAGGTAATAGTAAATATTTTTCACATGCGAACCGACAATTCAACTTGAGTTAGTCGCATATATTTCAGCTTGAGTTAGTCGAATATATGACCGAAATCAAAACTTCATAACGGTTTGATCGGTTTTGATGTCGTATTGGATAAATTAGTTTTGTCTTTCATATATTGATCGACGCAAAAAAAGTTGTTGTATTAGGCTTGAAATACACACACATACACTTGTATGTATGT
>ML215637.1:690-12151 GCA_004785975.1 Popillia japonica | reverse complement strand
GCGTGTTATCATTGACCTAAAAGTGGAAAAACTATCTGGATAATAAGTTATGAACGTTGTTAATGTTCCCATTCTGTCCAATATTCTAACACCAATTCTAACACTACAAGCATTCTACAGCTCTCTATATCTCTTAAGCCGTTTTAACAATCAGATAAATAATGGCTGGTAGGATCGTAGCAGCCGACAAGAGGTTAAGATTCTTGGGATGACTCTCGTTTTGAATCAAAGCTTTCTGATCGCTGATCTCAGACTTTCTGTGCTTATCTATCTCGCCAATTCTAGATAAATCTTGAACACAATGCTATAAAACTAGTTTGAATAAATGCAAAGTTATTTGATTCACTAGAAATAAGTACGAAATTAATTTCCAATATACACTCAATAATAATCTTCTCTGTCATGTCAATAGTATAAAAAATTTAAGTGTTATCATTGATTCTAAATTGACATTTAATGATTACATAAAATACATTGTGCAAAGTGTTATAAACTCTTGGGTTAGCTTATTCGTTCATGCCGAGAGTTTAAAAGTGTAGCATGCCTTGAAGTACCTACGTATATATTATATTTTGCTTATATCAATAGTGTAACTAGCTACGCATCTGTGGTTTGGAGCCCTATTATAATAAACTTGTAAACAATATAATTGGCTGTTCCGAAATTTTACTTTCTTGATTTTCGTATACCACTTCGTTTTACTTATTCATATTTTAATTCCTCTATGGTGCGACTTATGCAATATTATAATGATCAATTAGCAATTTTCTAAATATTTTTTTCTCAACTTTTTACAATATAAACGAATTATTCATAACCAATTTAGTATTGTTTAGATTTTATCATTTTCACGCCATAATTTAATTTTGTGGCGTATATTACCTATATCGCTTGACCGAGCCATTTACTAGTTGTGCCTTCTCTATGATAACAGGTTTTTTGATTGAATGGAGTTGTTAATGTATATTTTTATACAATGTCAATCCTGTTACTGTATTATTATTATTATTAAACACTTAAACTAGCTAGATATAATGTTGTTTAAACAATTTAATATCTATGTATGAGAATCCTGAAAATTATATATTATATAAATTAATTATATAATAATCCAAGTACCTAGAAGCTTTCAAGTGTAGTAATTGATTAAAACTTTTTCGGTGAAGCGAAAAAAGATAAAGGCAATAGTAAAATGTAATAACAACATTCACTTCAAGATTAGCAGCTGACAATACCTACACGGACACACACGGTTCCACAAAGCGACGCTTGTAGAGAATCGCCGTTAACTTCTGCTGCGGGTGAAGCAATAAAACGTAACACATTTTAGCGTGCCAAGCATTGTAGCCAAAAGCAAACATCCATATCGTTTTTTCGATAACGCGTCATGTATATAACCTTAAGTCCTAAAAAGTGAACTGCTTTTTTTGCAAGATGCCATAACACCAAACACAAAAAATTTAATAAAAGTCCTATTGTTGATTTTATATCTCTAACCTATATAAGTATATCATTACAAGAGGACGCCATAAAATTTATAAAAAAATCGTATGAAAAAAATCTAATATTCGAGTAGGATAGAAGCAATGAACGATACAGAAGTACGTACTACAACCGGAATACTATGAGAGCGTTATTGATCCTTATAATTGTTTACACTATGTGCACAACTGGAACATCGAAACAAGACCACTCTGAAAGTGTAAAGAAAGAGAAGAAAACGGAACCGTGCTGTGTAAAAGTACGCCTGTAACACGGTTTCGGTTTTATAACAAAAGCACTTAACAAGTAACCCGCTGCGACATGAAACTTTTCCTTCACGTTATCCGGGCTCCTCATAGGACCCTTGAATTCGATGAGTCGATATGTTTCACTTCAGAACTTTTAATGGGTAATTCAATATGTTTTCTGGTTGTAAATGGACGAGTAAAGAGAAGGGTACTTGTCCGAATACACATCGTGTTTGACCGTTCAGAATTCAGCGTCTAGTAAGGAGAAGATGCTGAAATGCAACGTTCTATAAAATCTTAAACTAATTTAAGGTATATACATATCTAGGTACATTAAATAAAATGTTTTATAAACAGTTAGTTGCCAATTTTCCTTTCAGTTTGAGCTCAATTATTTTGTCCAGTTTCGTCTAAAATTGTAATCTAACTTTAGACGAAACTACACCTTCAAACTTACCTTTTAAAACAGTATATTGGTGAACAAAAAAGCACAAGTTTACCCAGTACACTGCCAATACTTAACTTAATACTAATAGAACTTCTCTACCAAGAAGTAATAAAACTAGTAATTCATTATGATCTTAAGATCCTCCAACAGCGTTTGCCAATTACAAGGGGCCTTGTCTGGCCATGAGTTATGATTACGTCTGCGGCTGTAGACCGACTTAAGATGTTATCTCTTTTGCAGTTGGTATGAAATTTGGTAAACTACAGAAAACCAAATTCAGAGATGACATACTGAGGTTCGAGTCCAGTACTGCCGCATTACTAAGCAAGTGCACTGGTTGGTACACTGCTAGCCTTAAATCTACTGTTATGTTCTAAATCTCGGACATATGTGTGAAGCAATACTAACAATCTGCAGTAGTCTTTTAAAACAGTATAAACGAATTATAGGAATAGATTTCTTCCAGAATTTTGAAATCTTATAAAGTTGCTCCTAACTTAGTTCAGTAAAAGCGACTACCTATGATCAAATTTCCATACGTCTGTACTTGTTTATGTCGAAATATCAGGGGCTGGCAAAAAGATATTATGAAGCATGGTGTTTTTTTTGTAGGAACTAATTTTTGCATTATACCAATGAAAAATGTTTTAAAGTAACTGCAAATCATGGAAATAGTTGCATCTTAGATAATCACTTTGGTGAAACTGGGTTAAAGTCTATGCGTAGAAATATTAATTCATTCTTTTCAACAGACTCTTTAGAAATGTTATATTTTTTCTATAAAAACGTTAAGAGAGTGCTAATAATTTTTTCTATCGCAATTAGAATTGATAATCATAAAGTCTAAGAGGTAAGTATCGTTAACAGTGACTGTAGCAGTAGCTGTAAGTAGTAGTAAAGACGGTTTAAATAGGCCAAGTGTGGTATACGGTCATGTGATGATAAACCCAATATTCTAGAAGACTGTGTTTTGCAAAACAAAACAAGTGTACAAGCATCTATTACAATTTTGTTGGACACTAATTCACTGTTACCCACAGGACACTAAACACTTGGATAATTGCCAAAGAGTTTCGACAGCAATGCTGTCATTAACACTTTTAACGGTGATAGTAAATTAGAGTTCCACTTCGGCAACAAGAGATCCAGCGAATATTTGAAAAATTTTCTTTAAAAGAATTTCTAGAATTCGAGGAAAGAACCTTGTGATTTGCCTAAACGCAATTGTATCTTTTTTTGATCAGGCTGTAAATATGGTTGATGGTCTTCAATAATTTGGTACACAATAGCAATACTACAGTAAATAACCACCCATTTTTTCATGCAGCTAAGCCCAGACGTAGGAAGCTCGCGCATCTATTAAACTACATACTATAAATGAACGCTCTCCACGAGGATTTTCGAATTGGGTGTGTCATGTCAAAGTTTTCCATGCGTATTAATCTGCAAATTAGTAGAGACAGAAACTACAAATGGAGATCATAGTTTAGAAGACGTGGAACAAAAGGAGGAAAGGGAATTGAAATGAAATAAAATTTTGCTTTTATCGCAAAGTGTATATACGCAAGTTATCTTTCATAGGTTTATCTCCTATTAATACCAAATTTTTTCAATCTTATCTTAATAAGAGATTTTTCTATGTTCATTATAGGTAATGGTTTTCTCTCTTTGGCTTCAACAGGAGTGCCACAGGGATCTAATCTAGGACCACTCCTGTTCAACATCTTCCTAAATGGCCTTCTCAAAGCTTTAAACTGTAATGTTTTAGCCTATGCGGATGACATTAACCTTTATGTTTAGGAGAAATAACGACCGTCACTCGTTAGACAGTAGCGTAAAAAATAACAGGATAATCGATCAATAAAATAAACAGCAAATCTACGTGCTCCTTTGTTTACTCCTCAATATTTCGGTATATGTACTGTCCTGGTACATTATTCACACACACACACCACACATGCCTTGATTGTTAGGTAGAAGTCCAGCTTAGCTTTTCCGAGCTAAATTGGTAAGGACGATCAATTTGCATCGCACACGGGGGGCTAAGACGGCTGATACCTGGCAAAACCTGGCATAATCACCCACACACACATGACAAATACGGTATAAGAAGTACAAATAGAGAGAATACACTTACTGTGCCTAATCGTTTGAATCCATTTAAGTTTACGTGCACCCCATGTCAATTCGCATCCTTTCCGAAGGAACTTTTGCAATATTTGTTTATTAACTCTGATTTATATCAGTAACTCGACCCTTAGTGTTAAGAATTATGATTGTAATAGAAAAACTGTAAAGAATATTGTAAGAGAGTGAAAAAATCTGTTAGCATAGTGAAATTTTACCGATGACATCAATTTCTGGATTGCACTGAATAACATTTTCTCGATATCATACTAAGCATGAACACGATCCTTAGGTAGTCAACAACACGTTTCACATCAGTTTCCACTGGTAAATTCCCTTTTAAATGAGTATTTTCTATTTTAATTTGGATCTGACAGGTAGCTTCAAAAACATCTTTAATTTGTGAAATTCCGAATGAAGACCTAATTTTCTGCGTAGAATTCGATTTTCCACTTCGTTTTCTAATCCAAAAATGAATTTTCGAAATATTTTCCAGATTTTCAAAAAGTAAAAACGATGTTCACTTGTTATTTTAATCACCCGGCAATTCCACCAATCAAAGCCTAGAATTTTCAGATTTTGTTGTTAATTTCCATAGAAACAAATAAAGAGATACGTTTTAACATCGAAAGCATACGCACGCTAAAATTTGGCTCCGATCAATAAAAATCCTAACCTCATTTTTGTACAGTGTTAACCTTAACCTCAAAATCTTCGATCCAGCGCCCGTTTTATAAAAAAAACCACTCACCAGCAGCTAAATTTAAGAAGCTGTATTTGAGTTCAATAATCAAGAAATTGATTTCCTGAGATTCTCCAAAAT
Source organism: Popillia japonica (assembly GCA_004785975.1). Taxonomy (NCBI): domain Eukaryota; kingdom Metazoa; phylum Arthropoda; class Insecta; order Coleoptera; family Scarabaeidae; genus Popillia; species Popillia japonica. Next base: position 7,023 of record ML215637.1, on the reverse strand, counting down.
TCCTACCCATTGTTCCGGACACATTCGCCTTCGGAGATTCCGCCTGAGAATTTCCACCACCCAGGGGTCAACGAACCTTAGTCTCTTCTACACATTCCCGTTAATCCGGAATTTGACAGGTTGGTCAGGAAATAAAGAGCGTACCTGTGTTTTATTATATTCTTCCTGTTGCATTTTTATTTAGAATTATTATTTGTATTATTATTGGTAAACTTTGTAAAAGGTGCGAGTCTGATATAAATCACTCAAGACGTGCATTGACATTTTGCGTACCTCTAGCGACATCGACCGCGAAATTGCCTAATTTAGTTTTTTTTTCACTCTCAACGTATAATTGGTTGTATAACCGAATTAGTTAAGTGCATTTGCAATCATTGATTTATTATTTTCTGGTATCTGTTGGATTACGTAATAAGACAATTAAACGAGAATATTTTATTTTATTGTGCATGTTTTATTCAATCACTAAGTTATTCACCAAGTACAATACAAACTTGTCGTATCCACGAATCCTAGACCGACCCGCTCTATTAAATTTTGAAATCAATCTGAGCTAGCTATTGAGACCGGGACATTTTGGGTATCACAACCAGAGACCGTGAACATTTGGCACCCAACTTTGAGGCTATTACATTTTGACACACCTACCCATCATTATAGTACATTGATAACATCCTCAGGAGGACAAAAGCTTTTTCTCATACCTCGAAAAAACGTTTCTTTTGTTCGCTCCAGGCTGAAGTGTGCATCAGTTGTGTGTTATCCTCATTATTCAAGAAGTACTTTTGCAGACGGTTCAAAAGCGCGTTCTTAAATATTTGTGTTACAAGATTGACGGTAGATATCTTCTTCGCGGTATAGACTATGCTCAGTTACTCAAGGAAGCTAGCGGAAGATTTATACTAAAATTAATTAACAACGAAATTGACTCAGCAGCATTACGCTCTTCTATCAGGATTAACATACCTCAAGATAACATGAGATCTGTAGATCCGTTTTATGTTCCAAGAACTCGAACGAATATTATGTGTAAGGCCCCCATCACACACATGTGCAGGAATGCCAATAATTTATTTCGAGCCCCATTTCATTAGGTAGCTTTTTTTTGTTTCTGGTTTCACTATCAAATATATACTATACAATTTACTGTATATTTTTGTACTTATTCTTTTTTGTATACTCGTTTCCTTTTTGTATGTCCTGTTAAGGGAAATGTATAATTCTGTTAGACAAAAACACTATTATTATTACTATTACTATTATTATTAAATTTCATGAATTACACATAGTAGAAGACTCAAATTTGGTAGAATGTTCATAACAATGTGAAAGAACTTTTACAAATTTTAAGGACAACGGCAGGAAGAGGAAGGAGAGCTTTTGGTCCATTTAACTATCAATTGCACATAGTACAAGATTAAGTATGAAGGAACAATGTTCATGATACCTAGAGCAACAGGGTGATGCTTTTGTTTTCCTCATTTTTTCCCAAGCATATTTGTTGGGAAGCTGAAACTTTAGAAGAATACAGAATACAACTAATTTAAAACAGCCTTCACTAATTCAAACATTTCCAATGAGCAGGGGTGAAGGGAGAAAAATTTCGCTTTTCTCACTAATCTCAGGAGCTGCCTGTTTTGGAAATTGATGGACTAGTGCCTTAAAACTTCTCTCGGTACTATTAAAATACATCTAAAAACCGTACCAACGCAGAGGTTTTGGTTTGAGTAAAGCATTATTTGAAAATAGTTATACTTTATGAGTTAAAATCTTTTTTTGCTCATTTACGAATGTTTCAGAGCAGGAAAGTAAATCAGCAAAGAAATTTGGAAGTGCAGGAGGCTGTACAGACTTGAATTTTATTGGAAAGAAAGTACTCAATGCATCTTTGGCATATCTGGGCTTAAAGCTTGAGTAGTTTTTATCATTCGCAAAATAGATTTAATTATGAAATCAAAGAAATTTTTGATAAAAAATTGCGAACAAATAGTTCGTGGAAGTAAAGTTGAAAAGCATTTCACTTGTATACCAAAACAGACTGCAAATGTCTAGTACAGCATATTACAAAGCATACTGACACTGTGCTTGACACTACTGCATGCTGCCTTATTTTCCTCAGTCTACTTATTATTATTTCTTTATAATTTAATTCTCTCATTACTCTCTCATATTTTGGTTGACATTATTACATAACCAGTGGCTATATGTACTTTTATCTAAATTTTTTTTTAGATAAAAAGAAAAAAATCACCCAAGAACCATCTCGTTTAAACTTCACATTCCACCGACAACATGATGTTATCATCATTATTGAAAGGATTTCAACTTGAAAAATACTGTGGTGCCTTATTATGGATACCAGACATTATATTATAAGCTGGAACAAGATTGGCAGTGTAGTCATTTATTATTTAAATTGTTTGCGACGGTGTTATCTGACTTCAGCCGGCGATAGTAATTCTGAATTAATGTAGATTTATCGACAACTCAGCTCGAACGTACGGGATCTTACTTAAGGAAACACATGTTTCTATTAGCGTCTCCACGGGATTCCGGAGACAGTAGATTACATATTGTCTAACATCCAATTTGAGATAACGCTTATGTTATTTTGTGTAGGTAGATGTATGCATATTACATACATATATACGTAATATACTCAGGGACATTAGACGTGTTACACCTAGAAGGAATCATTTGTTTAACTTCATTTTTTGACAATGGATACTGAGTACACTCCTGTAGGTACACATCTAGGCATCGAGAAAATGAGATGGTCGATATCTGTTTCTGGCACCTCGTTTCAGGCAACTTGAATTTCGTTGATTAACTGCGCCAAAATTTGTGGAAGATGGTGCAAAATGCACAGTCTTTCTACCATGATATCCCACACATGTTCGTTGGAGTTTAAATCCGTGGAACGGGGTAGCCAGGGTAAAACATTAACGCCTGCTTTTTGGAGAAAGACTGCAGTTCGAAGATTAATATGAGGACGTGGATTGTTTTGGAGAAGAAGGACATGTGGGCGGCCATCTAGATAAAGTAGTAAAGTGGTTGGTAGGACATCTTCAACATAACACGCAGCTGTTATACTGCCTGGAATAAACAGAAGTGGTGATCGGCCACCATAAGCAATAGCCCCCAAACCATTATTCCAATAGGCCTGTGTACATACATATCTCTCCACAGTAAACCCAATATGGCGTCGCTCTCTACGCCAGCGTCGCCATCGTATCCTTCTACGGGCCATCATGCATACCTAGACAGAATCGAGATACGTCGTCGAATACTACATTACATCACTTGCGTTTCCTGTACGGTGGAAACAAGCAATTATAACAGCAATACATAAATCTGAGACGAAAGAACTTATGGAAAACTATAGACCTATCGCATGATATCATCTTCAGTAAAGTAAAGGATCATATTCTGTTAGAATGGAATTTAGACAAAAGATGTCAGGTAGACGCCATTTATACTGATTACAGTAAAGCCTTTGATAAAATAAATCATAATTTCTTGGTGGTTAAACTGGAGGCTGTAGGTATTTGTGCAGAGTTGTTGACGTGGTTGAAGTTATACATTTGCAGCCGACCACAAATGGTTAGAGTTAATGGGTACAGATCTCAATTAATTTCGGTAACGTCTGGTGTGCCGCGGGGCTGGCATTTGGGGCCACTGCTTTTCTATATATGTATATATGTATGTTTATGCTGTTAGTTCAAGTCATTTAAATTTGAAATTAATATCATTTTATAGTGTTTTTTTCGTGCTTTCTAAATCAGTTATTTACTTCTTGATACAACTACTACAATTACTATATTTGCTCTTTTTTTGTTGGTAAGTCAACATTATTGAACATATAATCTTTGCACTGTTTTTACTTCTCATTTTTTATTTGATTTTTATTTCGTAGTTTTTCCTTTGTAAACTGTACGAGATTTCCTATCCGTTGCCTCTTTAACCTTGTGTTTGTTATATACTAAAGTCGCTGTAATAGGCACTTCAGCGCGAAGCGTGTGTCCCTGTTTTTTTTTCCTGATTTTTCTTTACTTTCACAATGCTCAATTGCTCCTGTTGCAATAAACCATCTGAACCACATATGACCGTCAAGTGCTGCACTTGTAATAAACCTTTTAGAATAGAATGTGTGGATATTTCTAAAAGCGAAGCTCGAAAGATTCATTTAAACACTGGTCTGACGTGGTCCTGTACGGACTGCGCGAAAATGGGTAGTGATTTGAGCGGTCTAAAGGCTTCTATCGCTGCGTTGCGTGAAGAAATTAAGACACTGAAGATCACAATAGTCAATCAACCCGCGTCTGAGGGAAATCTGTTGGATGCTGAAAAAATTATAAATGAAATTTCTGAACGTGATAAGCGCCGCTGTAATGTTGTTATATATGGGTGCAGGGAGACCGTTACTTCGTCGAATAAAGATCAGCTCGCCTTGGATTCTACATTTGTTGCAGAATTGTGTGCTTCTTTGCAACTGAATGAATCTGGTTTGATGCCTGCACGATTGGGAAAGTTTGATGCGTCGCAAACCAACCGTCGTCGACCAATCAAGATAACACTTGCTTCAGAGACTGCAGTTTTCACCGCTTTACGAAATTTTAAGAAAATTAGAACTGATTCTAGATATAAAGGTTTGTCAATGTTTCGTGATCGTACTCCGATGCAAATGCAGATACACAGAAATGCCAGAAATGAGTTGGCCGATCGTTTGAAAAATGGTGAATCGAACCTCATGATTAAGTACCGAAATGGTATTCCACATATAGTCTCTTCTTTAAACTGAATCACCCCAACAGATCTCCGGTATCCTTAAACTTGTATTACCAAAACGCTCGCGGTCTCTGCTCCAAAACTCATGCTTTTTATACTAGCGCTTGTGAATTTTCATTCGATATAGTGATTATCACTGAAACGTGGCTAAATACTTCAATATCCTCTTCAGAACTTTTTCCCGACTCATATACTGTTGTGCGGTGTGATAGACAATTTGATCGAATTAGTAGGAGTAAAGGAGGTGGTGTGTTAATAGCTCTAAGGCAAGATATTGTTTGCCTTACTTTAGATACCTCTGATTTGTCAAATATCGTACCATCCATAGATGTAGTAATCTGCCATTGCTTTGTTGGTTCCTTTGCATTTTATATCGGTGCAGTTTATATACCTCCTAACACCACGCTAACTGATCTTGAACTCTTTACGGACGCCCTTGAAGTTTTGCTTCTGGATGTCCCAATTCTACTTATCGGTGATTTCAACCTACCACAGTACATCGATGCTGGTTCCTCATGTCCAAGAACGCATGTGTTACGTACTTTTTGTAGCTTGATGGATTTTCGACAATATAACACTATACGTAACATCAACAACCGGGTTTTAGATTTAGTATTCTGTAACATCAATAATTGTCAAGTAGCTGTGCAACAGGAAATATTGCCATTTGTGCCTATTGATTCTTTTCATCCGCCAATTTCTATAGTAATAGATATCGAATATGAAGCCCGTACTGTTGAATTTCCGTCTGCCTCTAATGCTAGATTTAACTATCGCAGAGCTAACTTTAATCAACTTTATTATGAGCTCGCCAATACTGACTGGTCACATCTTGAGCAATATATGGAAGTCAATGAAGCCGTTGAGAAATTTTATGAAACTTTTTTCCTTATTTGTGAAAAGTCTGTTCCTCTTTATAGAACATCCACGAGATCTTACCCGCCATGGTTTACTGCAGCCGTAATATCTGCGCTGAAAACTAAGGAATATTACAGGCGCAAGTGGAAAAGCACGAAGAGTCTGTTTTATGCTAATGAATTTAAACGTCTTCGAATTATCTGCAAAGATCAAATATCCGTGGCCTACAACTGTTATTTGGAAAAAGTCGGTCAATCAATCAAAAATAATCCTAGAGAACTCTTTAAATTCATCAACCATAAAAAGGATAAAACAAGAATTCCCGGTACTTTGATCCATAACAATATTACCCTTGAGTCTCCGAAAGACATTGTTAATGCGTTTGCTGATATTTTCTCGCAAACTCAAATTAATAGTTCAATAACCGATCTACCTGATGTTGTTTCAAACAAATTACCCTTTGACCTGTTGGCAGTATCTGACGAAGAACTTATAAAAATTATGGCTACTTTTCCCAGTAATTACACCGCTGGCGATGACTGTGTCCCTAATCTAATAATACGTGATGCACGATATGTTCTTGCTAAACCCTTAAGAATTATTATAAACCTAGCTATCAAGTCAGCTACCTTTCCTGACCGATGGAAGCGGGCAAGAATTAGTCCTGTTTTCAAAAAAGGAAATGAG
>SMLS01044987.1:0-17251 GCA_004785975.1 Popillia japonica | reverse complement strand
AAAAAAAACAGTCGAAAAAAAAGTGATGCATACGGATTTCATGGATTATAACGGTGCTGTGTATCATGAATTTCTGCCAGAAAATCAGACAGTGAAGAACAAGTATTATTTAGGGGTTACGAGGAGTTTGCGCGAATCAATTCGCCTAAAAAAGAAGAATCTCTGGGCAACCAACTAGTGGATTTTGTATCATGACAACATCATGACATTATACGCGTGTTTCTCACCAAAAACATAACGAATACCATTTCGCAGCCACCAAATTCACCTGATTTACCTCCCTACTACTTTTTGCTATTTGATACACCCAAAAAACCATTGGTAGGAACGCGTTTTAACAGCCGAGAGGAGATCATATAAAAATCGAAGACGGGTCTGATGGCTATACGCAAAATCAAATACCACAAATACATATTTTGAGAACTGGATCAAGCGCTGGCATAAGTGAATTCCGGGAACTTTTTGATCAAGGTGGTATTACAGAGTGTACATAAATGTTTGAAAAGCGTTTGAATTTTCGGTTTTCAATTTAGGTTTAAATTTAGGTTTTCCTCGTTTAGTTCAGTATCCAAAAAAACTGTTAAAATGTAACAGTAATTCTGGTATAATAATAGGTATAAATGGTGTTCTGTGGGTGGGATGGTGTTCATTGGGGATTTTTGTCCATTCTTGTAAGACTGTGCACAGCTCCTTCACATTTTAAGGTGATTTTTTATATCTCTTTTGATCGAGATAATCCCAAACATGCTATATAATGTTAAGGTCCGGACTTATGTTAGTAGTGGCCAAACCATTGTTCTTAATATCCCATTCATCTGTCGTTGGGCCACGTAAGTTTTAATTAATTTGAAAGCATGTTTCGTATTATTGTCCTGTTGTACTATAAAATTTTCGCCTATAAGGCGTAGTCCTGAAGGGATGGCATTGTTTTCTAATATTTTTTTGTATGCTTTTGTAGTTAATTTGTCATCTATTTTTATGAGATCTCCAACAACAATTGCAGAAACGATATAGCATACATCGAGCCCTAATACGGCACAAGTATATATGTGACTTTGTGCTGTTTGCATAATTTCCAGTCGGTATGCACTCGATAAGACAAAACACACATGCACATTTTGTTATACTAAACAATTTATTATAAAATTATATTTACGTGTACATATTTTATTATTCTTAATATATCACTCGGATAAGATTATAGCATTAATACTTTATATTAGTTTATTATTGATTTGATAACGTTGTTGACATTTGATTTAAAGTATACATACATATATGTGTGTACTTACATACATACACTACTAATGTGAGAAAAAACAAACAATTCAAGTATTTTTATTATTTTATTGATATATGATGCCCCCCTCGTGGTTTATAAATTATTTATAAGTACATCAAGAGAATCGTTATAATGAACAGAGATATGTTTATGACAAATAAATCAAGATTATGGATATAATATCTTAGAAGGAATATTATTGTTTGTATTCTAAGAGAAGAATTAGAGATTGACGTCATTTGAAATTAATCACTTGACAAACGAACAATGTTGTATTCCTTGTTTATTGTGTATTTATTTTTATACTATTTTAAAGAAACCGTAAAAAGGGATTAACTACTAAATATGTACTAAGGTTTACGATGTACGATTAATTGTAATAATTATTGGTTATGCTTTCATCATAAGTATTTCCTTTGAGTTACTACTATTTTTTTCCGCCTACGATAAATCTTTAGTTTCATATGTTTTCATAAAGCGCAACCGGATTCTTTATCATGACTTTCACCCTAATGTAGACTTTTTCAACATACATGTCGCATTTTCCAAAAATCAATGACTTTCTTGAAAACTTTTAGAATTCCTACATAACGCTCTGCCTGTCCATTCGAGATAGATGAGTATAATGTAGGTATTTATGTATTGTACATACTTCCTTGTGAAAATATTTTCAATATGTAAGAAGTTAAATTACTACCATTAGTCGCCATTGGTTATATCTCTTTGAAATGTATGTTTTGAATTTGCAGGTGACCTAGAAAATATAGGTAGGAATACCTTGCTTTTACATATACGTATTTATTAAAAATATTTTTTTTTCGGTGTATACCTATTGCCTACTTCTTTTTGTATTAACTATGAAATTCTAATTGTGATTTCGATCATTTTTTTCAGAATACAATAATTTTTAGTTTCATAACAGGTAACTGGTCTCTTTATCATGACCTTGATGTAAGGAGATCTACTACATATTTCTTGTGAAAACGCGCTCTCTGCTGCATTTTTCCTGATACAACATGACATTTTTCAAAATTGAAGTAAAATTGATATGATTGTTAATTTCTTAAGTTTTTATCATAATGTTCTTGAAAACTTTTTTAAATTTCATGCATAACGTTCTGCCTGCCCATTTGTGCCAGATGGGTATAATGTATTTATTTATAATTGTATTTTCTTGTGAAAATGTCTTCAATATGTACCTACGAATTTAATTTGCTACCATTACTCGTCATTGGTTATACCAATGGTTATACCTTCTTGTGATGTATCTAAGATGTTTTGAATTTGCAGGTAGAGATTTGTCAGATGAATGAGGTATGTCTATACTTTCTACGTATAGGCATCCCTCACCTGACCTTTTGTATTTTTATAAAAAATGCGAAAAATGCATTTGCATTTAAAAAAAGGAGAGACAAGAAAGCTTTCATTTTGGACCAGAAAAAAGTAGTAAGAGTGATAGCTTCCTTTGAAACATTTTTTGAAGAGTGTCTTAGAATACTTTTACAAAAAACATAAATACTAGCACATTATTTTCAGAATTATCAGAAAGTATAAGTAATAATATAGGTAGTAACAAATTTTTGTTCAAACCATTGTTTTCTTTAAGAATATCGAAACATATACAAGCTGGCGCATTAGTGCGTGAAAGCTCGATATATCCGACATTATAATAGTTGTAAAAAAAATATTGAGAAAAGGTGTAGGTATTCTTAAGCTTCATATTATATAAAAATTAGTTGCACATATATCTACAGGGTGTTCAATGACGCCCTGCCAGACCGAAATTTTATGTTTTTAAATGGAATGCTATACATTTTTTCTGGATTTTTATACTTACTTTTGCCAGCTCTCTCATATAGGATTTACCGGTTCTATTCCAAATATTTAAAAAGTTATGAACATTTTAACGTCTTAATTAAGGTATATTAAGAGAGTAAGGCATATTTTGGCGACGAACGCGGTTCGTATGGTTTTGGAAGCTTTCGTTTTGGCGATGAACTTATGACGTCACATTGAACACGGTTCGACGAACACATGGACACAGGTTGAGAGGAGTGTTTGAAATCTGCGTTCGTTAATATTGACGTTTATAGATAAAATCCGTACAATACAGATGGCATCAAGTCGAGAGTTATTACCGTTTTTACATTCACTTTGAGGTTATTGTTCATATTCATTCATATTATTGGTACTCATCATCATATCCAGTGTTATAAAAACTATAAAATTATGGAAATACCAAAACCAAAGGATGCGTACGTTATAGATTTTAAAAACGGGTGTTACATTGTTAAAACATGTGAATACATTAATACTGTATACTACATGCATAATATACTAATAATTAAAATTTTAGATAATGAATACTTTAAATTACCTCCCAATTCTGGTGAATATTTGGAATTTGAAAATAATGAAATAATTGAAATTGAAGATAATAATTTTTTGAGATTTAAAATTCCAGATGATACCGAAGAAGACACCAACCAAGAGCAATTATATGTTAATCATCAAAATGTGCATAATGATCCATTACTTAATAAAGAAGATACAATAAATAATACTTGTTGTTGGAAATCAGCAAGGCATCAAACAGACAATGATGTTAATGCAACTGTGACTTTTCTAGAAGTAAGAACTTCAGGAAAATTTATAAAACTCTTTAAAGATAAGAAGACTGTCAAACAAAAAGTGTGAGCTAGCTGAAGAAATGATTAAGCATGGCTATAATGTTGGATTAGGCAAAGAGGGTGGAGAGAGATGCCGTCAAAAATATCATAATCTCATGAAACAATACCTCCAAATAATGAAAAATTCTCAGCGTACAGGAGCAGAGGGCAAACCTTTGCCGAAATATTTTTCTTTATTAGAAAAGTTGTTTGGAAGCAAACATAATATTCATCCGACATATGTTATTGACTCTTTCACATGTATAAGTACCATTATCCATTATTATTTTTAACTTATTAGACCATTTTTTTATAGGAATGGGAGACTCAAGGGACATGAATACATCAACAGATGTAACAGCAACAAAAACAGGAAGCAGACTTGGTTCTTCTACATCTACGATTAGCACGCCCAGTACAAGTACAACAGTCACACCAGAACCTGAACAATGTAATAGAAGCAGAAAGCTTAAACCTAAGTCAAACGGTGAGAAAATTATTGAAACACTTAAAGAACTTCATCAGCAGCAAATCCAGGAAAATCGAAAACACTTTGAAGCCATCAGACAACAATTTATACAGCAAAATGAAAATAAAAAAGAATTATTGAATATATTTAGAAGCATCGCTAAGAAGAGAAAACGAAGCTCTGATTCTGACTAGATTAATTATAGTTTATGTATTTTTAAGTTTTCAAAATCTTGAAAATTGGCTTTTGTGAATTAAAATATGTTCTTAAAAAACAGTTCAATAAAATAGATAGATATAATTTATTTTCTCAATAATAATAACTTTCTTTAAAAAAAAGCACATTATATTTTATGTTAAACAATTCTTTATATTATTTCGTTTTATTGCTCCTTGTACATTATCAGCTCTTATTCTGTCAGGCACTGGTAAAACGTCTTCTTCAGTTCCTTCTATATAAATTTCTGGCCAGGTGTCATTTAAGAGCAGAGTTAAGTTATGAAGAACACAACATGCAGTAGTTACTAACACCACTTTTTTTATACTGTATACATTAACATAATGTAATATCCGCCATCTTCCTTTCAATAATCCAAAAGTATTTTCAATGACGACTCTTGTTTTACTGTGGATAAAATTGTGTCTCTTTTCAAGATTTGTTAAGCCGCCGTTGTCACTGTAATCACAGTATTTGATTACAGAAAAATATTAAGTTTTCTGCTAATACCTACATATATGGAGTAATTAACCATTCTTTCAAAAAATAGGCGGAATCGCCCAACAAATGAAAGTTTTCTTGATAAAAGTATTTTTGGGGTGAAAATCTTTCTATATTCTTGTAAATACTGCTATTCTGAAATACCTAAAATTCATTGTATTATAGAAAATACATGTCAAAATAAAACTTACTCTAGAGTCATGAGCTGACCCAGGAAACCCAACAAAAATATGTGTAAAAATATTATTGCTGATACAGATCCCTTGAAGTATTATTGAATGTGACTGTTTTCTATTCAGATAGCTTGACTGGTGGCTTTCAGGTACTTTACACGGTATATGAGTACCATCTACAGTTCCAATTACACCTTTAAAGAAAATTATATATTTGGAATTTTAAAATGCTATTCATATTGTTATGGAGGTATTTTATATTCATTTACTTCGCCCGCATAACCCACACACATGCATTAAGTTAATGTATATGTTGAGTATTTATTGCTACATACACAATACCTGGATAGCCTGCAATTGAAGCAAATCTTTGCTCTATAGCAATACACTCATCTGCACTCGGCCATTTGATATATTGTGGAACTAAATTAGCGATTACTTCTATATATGATTCCGTTATTTTTAATATGGTTGATTCACTTAAGTTAAATTTTTCAGCAATTGATATCAGTGTTTCACCTTTACCAAGGTACCATAAAGTTACAAGTAAACATTTTTATTGTGAAACAGGTAGGTTTCCCCCATGCTAAATAATTGCTTTTATTTGTCTGCTGATTATTTCCAAAATCTTTTGGAACACATGTCGTGACATTCTAAACATTCTAAAGAAATCTGTATTTAAATAATGTGGTAACCATTCTTCATAATAGTTGTCTGGTCTAGTGTGTTTTTCACGAATAATATTGCACAACAAAACATTTGCCGTTTTCACAAAATTTTCCCCAGCTTGTTTAATAACGTCTTGCATTAGAATGCTACAATTGTCCTCACCATATATTTCATTCGCAATTATTATAGTAAGAGCGTTTGAATTCATTTTTGAATAAGTTCGGTGACTCAATAATTTTAATAACAAAAGCTTGTTTAGGTTTTTCAGTGAATGGCGCAGGAACACCACGTTTTCGCGCAAACTAACATGACGTCATCATTTCATTAACCGCGTTCAAAAATATTATGAACCGCGTTCGTCGCCAAAATATGCCTTTCAGTTCCGGCACGATAATAAATATACGATCATTTTTCTCGCCATTACATGGTATATCTTCTATTTCTGTCCCTAATTTTCTCGTTAACTATAAATGAAACATCCATTTTTTATGATGTTTCGATACATATTTATCAACCCATGCACCCAATACGTGTCACTGTATGGTGCGGTTTCTCGGCCAATGGTGTTCTTGGATCTTACTTTTTTGAGAATAATAATGGGGAAGCAGAAACTGTCAATGGAGAGCGGTATCGACAGATGTTGAATAACTTTCTATCTCCTCGTTTGGAAGATATGGACCTCAACAATCTTTACTTTCAACAAGATGGGGCCACTTGTCACACTGCCAGGGAAACTCTAAATTTAATGCAGGAGAAATTTCCTCGCCGTGTGATTTCTTGTAATGGTGACGTGAATTGGCCTGCAAGATCCTGCGACATAACACCGATGGACTTTTTCCTTTGGGGTTTCCTGAAGGATCAAATAATCCACAGACAATTGATGAATTAAAAAATAACATTCGTGCGGCTATTGGCGAGATTAACTTGCATATGTGTGATAAAGTCATTGAACATTTAAAAAAAAGAATCGCTGTGTGCAATAGAAGTCATGGTGGACATTTATCCGATATCTTGTTCCACATATAATTTTAGGGTTTCTATTTTAAGTTTACGTTAATAAATCGTTGAATTTCTAAATACTACGCATTTTATTTGGAATTTAAATCACCAAGTTCCTATTGGGACACACTTTATATCCTAGAGCTAGACTGGCTCTGTATATATCCTACATAGCAATGGTGCTATGTGTTCCTCTCCTTGTTGCAAGAGTAGTGGGAGTATTCCATCCGAACCAGTCGATTTGTACGGTTTGAAAGAATTGTTAGTCCATACTACCCTGTCGTATGTTATTGCCTTCTTAGCCAACTCCCAGCAGCCCTGTTCGCCCTTTGTGGGTGATTTTGATGTTTTTGCTGGTTATCCGCATTTTCAGGGTTTACTTCTTCTGAGTCTGCGAACTGCCTTTGAATAAAACTTCGAGGGTTTCTTTTCCAGTGTTTGTAAAATCTCCCGCGGGTTTCTGTATAGTCCCTGGAGGGTTAATAGGGTCTTTTGCTAGAAGTTTATGGAGTCTCGCTGCTTCAGATGCAGTTTCTACATCCTTGCAGAACTTCCTCCATGATTCCTTCTTAGCCTTTTTTAAAACTCGGTTGTATTAAGTAAGCGTCTTTTCTCACTTGAGGACAGCAAGTATGATATGAGTTTAATACAGCCTCTTGAAGTTGTTCAGAAGCTAGCTCAATATATGGATTTTTAATTTCTGGTTTGATTTGTTTGATGTTGTTTACCAGTACTTGTGCCTGCACAAGTGCAAGCAAGTTCTTCACGGATTTCTGTACATCTCCACATTTTTATCAATAGATTTGATTCCCATGAAGATGTAACGACGATCTGAGTGAGAGGGTTCCTCAGATACATACCGCCCAGTAGCTTGTGTACTCACATGCACGGAACTTATGGTCAAGTTTAATTAACTGTTTCTTTCTCTGTGTTACAAAGGTGGCTTCATTTCCCCGGTTCAAAACTACGAGGTACTGAGATTATAAATTCTAAAAGTGACTCACCTCTCCTGTTTGTGTCGGTACTTCCCCATATGGTGTTGTGGGCGTTTGCCTCCGTCCCGATTATAACCTGGAGGCTTTCATCCTCGCAGTATTGTACTACCTTCTCCACTTCCTCCGATGGAGGGAAACTTGGGTCATCATATGGAAGGTAGGCAGGAGCGATTATGAGCTTCTGACCACCTGCATACGCTTCTCCCAGTGTTAATGACTGTATGTTATTCTTGACAAATATACAAGAGAGCCAGGACGATCTCAATGCTGCCCGAGGCCAGCAGCCTGCACAGTGAGGCGGATGCTGCCTTGCTATGCAGAAGGTTGATCTAGATTACCATCAGCATTTTTGGTTGCCCCCTGCCTCCCGATTACCTTAAAGGTGAGCTGGGTTAGGCCTAGATAGGGTTTGAAGCCCAAACTGTTCAGCACCTTCAGGGAGTCTTCGTCACTGATCAAAACATAGGTTGTTCCCTTGGATTCTTTCTTGCTTGAAATGTGCACTTAGTATAACGCAAAATAATTGTCATTTTAAGTAAATTATTTCGGGTTTAAAATTATAGACAACATCTGCGGCACAAACGTTAGTTGAAGGCAACCCTAAATATTTCATTTCTTGACATACATTGTAAGTTCTGGCATTTACAACCAAGTTCTCCGGATTCATTGTTTCTAACGGTCACTTTATGACTCTGTGTATTTCCCAATTTTACTATTGGTTCGACCCTTTGCTATCTACTTACGGCACGAGGTTTTAAATACACTAGACACATTGCTTTTCGAACTGCTCTCATTCAGCTCCTCACGTAGTCACGTCAGTACCGTTTGATTAAATTAACAAAGAAATTACAAAGTACTGACGCAACGTGCTGCCCTTCCAGATAACGACTTTTACAGTTTTGACGATGTCCTTTGCCAAACCGACTCTTAGGACAACGCTTTCCCCTGCGTCACTCTTTGGAATAGTCTGTACCAAACATGAGCTCGATTTCTCGTTGTCACAGGTAAAGTAGGCTACTCCTTTCTCAGTATAGCTGTTTCGAAACTGGGGTGCTGCGCCTGATTTACATTTCCGGATTTCCCCCATGACAGCCATCTGTACTTTCTTGGACTGCTCCTCGGAAAGTCTTTCCTCTGGATAATTATCCAAGACTACAGCCATCTTAACAGCGGTTAGACCGTGGCTGAAGGTTGCCCCAGCGCTACTTAGTGAGGATGTACTGGGATTTACCTTCACCGCCTCGCCACTGACAGATTTCTGCACCTTTGGGGGTTTGTGCACCATCGGAGACGGTGCACTTCCTTCAGATCTAGCTCGTTTCTGGGCAGCAGTTGTTGTACGTTGCTTGGTGCTTGTACTAGACTCGTCCCCCTTTTTGCCTCCTGGGTGTTATGGGTTTCCCAGCCGCTATCGCAGCTTGTATGGTCTGCTTCTGTTTCTGCGCTCCGGATCGCTTGGACTTTTCAAATTTCATGCGGCTCATAGTTGAGGCCACATGTCGTAGTGCAGTTGTTGCTTCTTCTTCCGGGTTTGCAGATCTGCTGCTTCCCCGTGGAGCTTCCTGGCACTGTTCTTGTAGTGGACCGCAAGTTTGACCTACCAGAGCTACCACTTGGTCCATTGGGTTTTCCTCAACTGAAGGTTCCCTGGGTCTTTTCTTTGTTTTAGATTCTGTAAGTTCCATATTATTCCCACGAGTATGGGGGAAGAAATAGTCTGCGTCCGTGGTGCTCCTCTTATGGACGTAAGGCTGGTTTCTCTAGAAGGTTGCTCGGTATTCCAGAGTTCGGACGAGTTGAGACTGGTCTTCTATTCAGCCGCGCCTCCCTTTGGCCTAGTCCACCACCGTGGGATTTAGGTTTTTATCGAGGTTGCCGTCTCTTGGTCCGTGCAATTAAGGCAAATTGTGGCATGGTATAACGGTTGTAAGTGGTTACCTTATGAGCGGCGCCGTAACTCCTAATGCAAACTATTAGCCACGACACGACAGCTTAATTAGGAGATTGTTTTTCGACCTTTACTAGTCTAGACTACTAAAGATACATAACTAATTTCTAGTAGTTATAAAACTTACAAGAAAGATATTGCCAGTTTTAGAAGAGGAGCATGGCAGACACATTTGGTTTTGCAAGAGTAATCTTTGCAACAGTTTGCTATGTAGAAAATATTTCACAATTACTTATATACTATTCCTGCCGAATTGCTTCGATAAGATCACGTTTTTCAACATAATTCTATTTTTAGGAGCTGGTACGTTCTGCCATGATTATTAAAATGCATTAATTTCACGACAATTTTATTTTAAGATCGTACTTGAAGAAACTCCATAGTCAGTAGTGCAAAATAAATTCTAATAATTGTCAACCACGCTAAAACTTACCACCTACACTGAACTTGGTCCAAAACTAAACGATACGAGAAAGCTAACGACCGAATAATTTACAAACACTAGCGCAAAATAACTTTTAGGTTATATTTTATAGGAAACTAGAGGCTGTAAACATACTACCAATCGCTACTAGGGATTTAATTGACAACTAAGCCTAGTACGCTTTCCAGATGGACTTATCTGCGCCGCAAAGAAAGTTTGGGATAGTTCCGTACTGAATCCATTACAAGAAGAGTGGCGGCGTCGTCTTCATCGCGTGCTATATTGTTTTTCTTTACATCCAGTATGGAACCAGTGGATAGGAATTTTTTGACCAATGCTCGTGCACCTCTATTTGAGATGTAAATATCCGGGAACTTTTGATTAAGCATTGAATTAGGTAAATTCGTTGGTCTTTTGACAACATTTTCAACTATTATGGTTGATTTTTCTAATTGACAGTTAATTAGATAAATAAACATCGATAATTACCATGACAACGCAACTTAATTTCTGGGACTTTAAAAAATTTTCAAATAAAACGACCAATTTTTCGATTCTTATCTTAAACTAAAAGAAATTTTGAAAATGTTAAAACTGACTTGGCCGTTTCGATACATGCAAAAGCTTTTATCAAGAATACATTTTTCTTGTAAAATGCAAAATAAAAAAGTTTTTTCTCTTTGGAACTCGATCCGTGGACATACTGTATATGTATCTATTTTAGTCTTTTTAGTAAGATTTTTATTTTTTAACAAATTCTTGTTAGCATAAAAGCCTCTATTTGCAGCCATCATTTTTTCTTTTATTTCCAGATCTCTATTCCCATCGTTTGATGATTCCCAAGTATCTAAATTTATGAACCTCTTCAAATTAAAAATTTCCAATTTGAATACTATTATCATCATTATGATTTCTCCCAACCATCATCAACTTACTTTATTCTCGTTTTTCCCTTCCGTGATTATTTCTTGTAATATTTTGTTCATTATCTCTCTCTCTTCGCTATGACCACTAAACTATATCATCCGCGTACGTGACTTTCCCTTGTTCTTAATGTCCCCTTATTTATTTTTTTGTCACATGCTCTATGGCTTGATTGAATAACATCGCAGATAACGAGTCGCCTTATCTGACCCCTTATTTGCTACAAACTCCTTCTCTTCTTCTTCTGTTCTAATGGACACTTTTGTTTCTTTTAATGTTATTAATTATACTGTTATATTAATATTGGTGGTATCGGGTTCGGACCCCGGTGCGTTCTTTCTAAATTTGGTTTTCTGTAGTTTCCCAAATTCCATGGCAAATGCAGAAAGATATCATCTTAAGTCGGTCTACAGCCGCAGGCGCAATAATAACTCATGGCCAGCCGAGGATTGGCGCAAGCTGTTGGGGATGCTAAGGCATGGATTATTATTATTACGATTAGTCTACTTAGTTTGGCTGGAACTCGGAGTTCTCTCATTATTTCTATAAGTTTTCCGCTTTCGATGTTGTCGAAGGCTTGTTGAAAGTTTATAAATACTAATTCCAATTCCATATTGTATTCCTACGCTTTTTCCATTACTTATTTGTTTTATGTTGTGAATCGCATCCGTTGTCGATTTACAACTCGTAAATCGACATTGATTTTGCCCTCTTAGTTTTGTCGTTGTATTTTTTAATCTTCTCTGTAATATTGATGATAGGATTTTGTATGTTGTACTCAGTAACGCGGTTCCTCTATAGTTTTTGCAATTCTGTTAATCTCTCTTCTTGGGTGGAACTACTATTTGACCCAATTTCCGTTCTTCTGGCATTCTTTCTTCGTTCCATATTTTTGTAACAGTGTGTGTATGTAGCTATGTATTCTTGTAGCTGCTTTCCGCCGTATTTTAATAGCTCATTATTTATTCCAGCTTTTCCTGGCGCTTTTCCATGTTTACGACTTTTAATCACTTGTTTGACTTCTCACTTGTTTCACTTCTTAGAGGTGGCTCTTCTATTACAACTTGGTCTTCATCATTCTCCTCATATAATTCTTCATTGTCTTGATTGTCGGTAAGTAGTTCTTTGAAATGCCTTACCCATACTTCTTTATACTGTTCTTCACTGTCTACTCGTTTACCTCCTCTATCTCTTATACTACTCATTTTTATTTGTATGGTTTATTATGCTCGTTGATTGCCAAACGAATATCGTTTGATATTTCTTTTTCTGTTTTTTCTCTATATCTTTCATCTCCAATTCTATCCAATCCTTTTTATGCTTTCCTTCAATTTTCTTTACAATCTTTCCTAATTCTCTCATACACTTCTCTATCCTCTAGTCTTCCCGACCTTAACCATTTCTTCCTTGCTTCCATCTTTGCTATAAAGCCTCGTTCACATACATCATTACACCATTGGTTGCGTTTCCTCTTCTTTTTTTTCCAATACATTTTGTTGCTGCCCTATTAATACATTCCTAGATTATATTCAATGTCTCTCTATATATTCTCCCTCACTACTCCCCTTTGTTAATTATATGGCATATATGGATGGCAGGAGGAGAAACCATAACTATATGCTACATAAGCTATTATTGGACTGGAGACCAAGTGGACAAAGGACAAAGGCCAGGCGAAGATCCAAATGGTGGGATGAGGTGTGGTGAGAGTGTTGAAAGAAATAAGATAGAGGATATGAAGATTCAGAATGGGGACCGATCCACCCCGGAAAGGAGGATTTAGAGAGCTTAAGAAGCGGCGAAGGCCCAGAAGGGGGCGTAAGTTATTATTGTATTTATCACTTTGTAAGCGAACATAATTTTGTTTAATTGAACTTAAGATCTGCTATTCTTATGGCAGTAAAAGAGATTTACAATGATATAAGATTTGTGTTAATGATTAGATTATCTAATCGATCAACTTTTAGAGGTATATAAGCATGCATCCGAATCTGAAAGGATGTAGTATTTTCACACTGCGAAAAGATGTTTGTCCAAATAATATTGACGGCATTGTTGGCTGCTTCAGGTATTTGTATCGAGCACAAAATACAAATACAGCAAAATAA
The DNA here is from genome assembly GCA_004785975.1 of Popillia japonica. Classification (NCBI taxonomy): domain Eukaryota; kingdom Metazoa; phylum Arthropoda; class Insecta; order Coleoptera; family Scarabaeidae; genus Popillia; species Popillia japonica. The sequence continues at coordinate 3,874 of SMLS01044987.1, read as the reverse complement.
AATTTAAATTATATGTTACAGCCTACGCACAGGTTCAAGACGGCGATGTCCGTTTCTTTTTGACAAACGCGCATACCCGTATGCAAGAATTTACATCATCTGGAATCAGCGCTTTGTCTACAGAAAAGGGCAGTAATTGTGTAGTGAAAGTCATCAGCCATGGTTGGGTAGATGATGCCACTTCTAGTTGGTACGAACCCACATATACTAACTACCTATCTAGAAATGTGTGCAACGTTATTGCTTTGGATTGGTCTAAACATGCTTCAGGATTATATTCCACTGCTGTAAATAGATTAGAAGCTGTCGGGCGGTTAGCTGCGTTGATGATACTTAATTTCTCCGACACACACAGTATTCCATTATCAAATTTCCACCTTATTGGACATTCACTTGGAGCACATCTGTTTGGTTTTGCTGGTAAGAACAGTTAAGAGTAATTTCATTTAAATAATTTATACATGCAGATGTTCTTGCGGGGTCTGTAAGAAATATACATCCATGAATTCTACAGAAGTAACAAGATTTGTACGCATTCATCATTTTTGGGTTAATCCACAGTAAATATGCTTTTTACGTAAATTTTGTCTTAATTCAAACTATTTATTCTAATTTGTATCGCATACATACATAAGATTCCGATGTTTTACATTTGTGGATGGAGCCCAGTAACTGTTAGTTTGTGCCCTTGACACATGCAAAAAATGTTTATAAAATAAAGGCTGGGTATTACGAGAAAATATTAATTTACTAATTTACGAAATGTTTAAGTAAATTATATAGAAATACTTTCAAAATGTAAGGAAATGCATTTAGATAATAACTAGTATTTGAACTTGTGTATGTTAATAATATAGTACTTATATTTTGAAATATATAAGTCAATATTTATATTGTACTATTGTTCAACCATAAGCGGGTGTGGTACACTACGCATACTCGATATTACACTTCAGAAATACTCCTATAATACGAATAGGAAATGGTACAGAAAACGTAATTCTTTTAATTTAAACATGTTATACGCTTACCTAAATCATACTAACAATAAGCGAATATCAAATAAATACAGTAGACTCTCGATAATCCGAATGCCGATAATCCGAACGTCCGCTAATCCGAACACTCACAAAACAAAAATAAATTTTTATTTTAATTATATTTTTAATTCAATTTCAATGAATTCATGTTCCAAGCCGAGACTTCGTAGTCCTTGAGAAAGAAACCATTTATGTAGGTACCTACATACATACTATGTACTTATCTACATACAAACGTWCATATTTATGATGACTGGAACAAAACAACAAAAATACATAATTATATTGATKCCTGTGTGTACAATTGTTAGCACAGAAACTAATCCGGGATCTGACAGCGAAGAAAAGGGCTGCGACAACAGTTCAGAAGATTTCCGATTATTTTCGTGTTAAATAAATCTCTGTACACATCTATGGATATTACAAACATATGTATCTATTTATATACATATGTAATAGTACATGTATGTACATATGCATGAATCTATGTATTTTATTAAGAATTATGAATTTTAGCTTTGTGTTTACAGAAATATATCCTATGTATTGCTTTTGAGTTCCAATATCCACGTGTTTTATTTATTGTATCCAATACAACTTGCATTTTTAGTTGTTTGGCAGTATAGTTGATAATCCGAACAATTTGATAATCCGAACCACCTTCGGTCCCAATTAGTTCGGATTACCGAGAGTCTACGGTATATAAACTTGAATAACATATATAACTGCATTACTTCTGATTGAAAGATTCAATTTAATCTAAAATTATTCTCGTAAACTTTTATTAATCGTCAAATACATTGCCGAAAAATAATTCCTATCGATAAATAAAGATTTTATCTTGTGCTTCCCTCACTTTCAGGTAGAATCCAAAGATACATTTTTATTAATTCTTTCTAGGAAAACATATAATCCAATTAAGAGGCCAAAGAGTAGGTAGAATTACTGGATTAGATCCGGCAGGGCCATCTTATGAAGGAAATCCCCCCACTAACCGTATAAGTTCGAACGATGCTGATTTTGTTGACATTATGCACACTGATGGTGGTGGATTGGGTATGAGAGCTTCTGTTGGTGACGTAGATTATTTCCCTAATGGTGGTACCTCAAGGCAAAATGGATGCGGTCTTTTGCAAAGTAAGTGTTAAACTATTGCCATAAGTGCTAAGATTTAAAAATAAATTTAATATTGGTCTCATTAACTTGTATTTTGATAACGTCGAGTAACAACAAAAAGAATACATAGTCGAAATTATATGATTTATTCTTCTTTTTTAGTTGGCTGCAGCCACAACCGTGCTCCACCATATTTCTACGAATCTATTATATCTAATGGATTTGTAACTGCTCGCTGCGATAGTGAAAGCGATTTCAACAATGGACGTTGCAACAATAATCTAAGAACTGTTATGGGTGAAAATGTTGATCTAAATGCCCGAGGAAATTACTATCTAAGGACTGCAAGTGGAGCTCCATACGGTTTGGGAACACTTTAAATATTGCCAACCACAGTTCTATGAACCATGAATGCTAAAATATGTAAAATAAACTAATACTACATTTTAAATAAATAGTAAAGAAATAGAATCCCGTATTTTTTTAAGAATGCCTCAGACACCCTTGATTATGAGCTGTCTGTCAGACAATAGCCGCAAATTATATTTTTTTAGTATGCATGCATCATAAACCAATCAAAACACACCCATAAGCGTGCATAATCGGGCTTTTATCGCACGCCGTGCGATAAAATGTTGCTTGGTAACAGCCAATCCCAAGCGTTTAATATTACAGTGAAATGTCGGGAAATGTCAAATAACATATAGGTACATGTCACTCGATAATATGTATTGGAATTATTGATTCATATGAGAATTGATTTAATTTTATACATCTTTTTCTTTCTGGTAACAATTTGGCGCCGTTTAGCAGACCTATTTGTCTCTGCACAAATAGAATAAATTGTTTTTGATTTTAATTTGTCGTGCTGTCGCATTTACATTTGTATAGTCAGATTCAGCAATTTATACACGCTTTTAGCCGTTTGTATTGTTTTATTGTGTGTGACTTTTATGATACACGTATTTTTTTTGAATAGGTCATTTTATGAATTTGTTTCTCTTTAATTTCTGTATTGACTGCTGTTTTCTACAGCAAAATTGGGCTGGGCCATGTCTGGGCGTCCCAGGTACCTGTGCATTCTCCGGACGTGCCTACGTACTTCCGACCCGGCACTAGACCGGACATTCTCGATATAGCTTTGTCTCGTGGTATTCCATCGCATATCCATGTGTCAAGTTCGCCGGATCTGTCGTCGAATCACAATCCAATTCTGGTCGCTTTCGGGGGGGGGGGGGGGGGGGGAACTCCAGTCGTCTGACGTCTCGTCTCGTGGTTGCGCTGATTGGGAGCAATTCACAGATAGGGTAGGCCGGTTCATTGATGAATCTGCTTTTCTTTTTGATGGGGTCGTTTCTTTGGAGGCTGCTGCGGAGAACTTCACAGGACTGATCTCTCAAGCAGTCAATTTGTCCACCCGTGTTTCCGCGCCAGTGCCAGATAGGTGGTTGCCCGCTGAGCTGAGAGAACTTCTACGCCTTAAACGCAAAGCCAGAAAAAAGGCTCAAACCACCAGAAGCCCCAGTGATCACGGGATCGCAAATCATCTATCCATCCGTCTTCGCGATGAACTGCGATCTTTCCGTGAAGCACGATGGTGGCGGAGCGTTTCCGAGTCTATTCCCGCCAACGGTTCGCTTTGGAGGCTCTCCAGAGCTCTTAAAAGAAAGAAGGCCAGCACTAATTCGAATGTCCCACTTCAGGGGCATGCGGGTCTT
>SMLS01044981.1:0-21202 GCA_004785975.1 Popillia japonica | reverse complement strand
AAATTCTGTTTCTGGCTCCGGTATTCTACACGGATAAGACTAATTTATCTAGGCTATTATCAATTTTCGCAGTGCTCACATATTATGCGGATACAACCCACACAAAACATTGTAAGCTGCTCATCAATGTCAATTCGCTATTAATGTGAGGGGTGGAATTGTTAGAGATCACTTGAGAAGTTTATTTTTTTTTGCCTATGAGAAATATACCGCCGCTTTCTTAGAAGAGTACTATTGCAAGTCCTATTGCAAAGACGATATCTGCAAGTATGACCTTCGTGATGGTCAGACGAGAAATGGCTAGATCTATGTTCTGAAGGCAGTTTAAATAACCATTTTATACGAATCCCATCGAAAGCGTGCAACAATTTTTGTAGTTTCATTCATAACTTTTAATTTATTATTAAACATACTGTAATTTTTTATGTAGCCATTTACGTTGATATACTCCTCACGGGTTTGGTGGTGTATACATGGGCCAGAGCTATTGATATCGAAAGCATTCCCTTCCTATATTGGGCTTTTTCTTGGTTTTATGTTCTAATTACATTTGGGCTCATTTGATCATTATTTTTATTTTGTTACGCAGGCACATTATTGCAGTGTTATATACTCAGTGACATTAGAACTGTTACACCCAGAACGAATTATTTCTTTAACTTGATTTGTTTGACAATGTTTTACAGCAGAAGTGAAACAATAGCATTTGCAAGAAAAAAAAATGTTATACGAAAAAAAATGAATAATGTGTTTGGCGACTCAGTAGCTAAGTACACTCTTGTACGCGACTAGGCATCGACAAAATGAGATGGTCGATATCTGCTTGTGGCACCTCGTTCCAAACAACTTGAACTTCATTGATTAACTGCACCAAACTTCAAGGAGGACGGTGCAAAATGGGCAGTCTCATCCCCATGAACGGGGTGGTCACGGCAAAACACCTGCTTCTTGGACAAAGTCTATATTTCGACGAGCAATATCGGGATGTGCATTGTCTAGCTGAAAAAGGACGTCTGGACGGCCATCTAGTTAAGGTAGTAAGGTGGTTAGTAGGACATCATCAACAGCAATCGCTCCCCTCCCCTTCTGCCACACTATTACTTCAACAGTCATGTGTACATGCCTCTCAACAGCAAACTCAATATCATATCGCTCTCCACGCCGGTGTCGTACCCTTGTACGGTAATCGTGCATACCTTAACAGACTCGCAATTCTTGACAACACTATGCCATTCCGTTTCCCAATGCTGCCGTTCTCTGCACCAGTTCATGTGTTGACGCCAGTGGTCCGCAGTTAACGAATGCACTAATCCTGGATGATATGAAAAAAGTCCAAAGGCGTGAATGCGGCGATATAGTGTACGCATAATAACAGGTCTACCTTCTTCTCCAAACCATTGGTTAGCGATATGACGCGCTGTAGCAAAACGGTCTCGTAGAGCTGGTTACGTGGTACGCATCGGTTGAGCAGTTGGTCTTCTTCATGTTACTTTACCTTCTTCTGTCCACACACGCATTACCATCATTGTAGTACAATTAACATGACGGCCAATTTCACGATAAGACAAACGAACAACTCGATAGGCAGCAATTCATTGAGTTATTGGCAACAATTTACTCACGTGCGCTATCATTGTTGGTATGGTCTCTTCCCACGTTTAATTTAATTGTTTTTAAGTAATTATATTAATAATTGTAATTAATAATGTCCATTAGAAATGTTTGGTGCTACTTTCGTCAATGTACCTCAGAATTTATCATTTGAGTCTATTATTGGAAATTTTGGCTGCCATTATCCATATTCCTATCCTCGTGGACTAGAATCCTGTAATTCAGTGCTAATGTGAAAGAGTTCTGGCGGAGGTTCTACGTTCTTTCATTGTTCTTCTCTTGCTATATCTGCCCAGCGATCGCTTTATATAGCATGCGATATATAAAATGACAAACGTGATGAACAAATGCGAATAAGTCAACTAGAACAAAAATAGACTGTGACTCTGTAACTCCCAAAAATATGTTTGAAAGCTTTATGAACTCTTTCTAGAAGCAACAATCAATTTGTACTTGGAAAAATCAAAGAACACCAAAGATAACCAAAGATACAAACTTGGTCATCAGTAATAGAAGCCTGCAAAAAATTGGTAAGTAATCAGTGCCCTATTTTGAAAAGGATAGAGACCCTTAAATCATCTTATGGTGGAATCATAGTTTTTTACAACTCTATGAAGTATAAGCATTATAGTTCTCCAAGACCTGAGATGTTTAGAGTTAGAAAAAATTCATTGGAAAAGATTGTGCTTCAATGCTTTAAGATATCTGTGGCAATGAACACAAATTGTGCATTGCTATAAATTTGATGAGAGATCTAGGATTCAAATTACTGGAACATCCTCGTCTAGCCCCCAAATTTAACCTCCTCAAAGTATTATTTGTTCTCAACATTCAAACATGGTTTAATTATAGTTTAATTTTTTAAATAGTTCTGTCTAGTGCAATATGAAAGGAATATTGTTTCAAATTTTCATAATTTACCTAATTCTTTTTTTTCCCGTTTTAAAATTTATCGAAACACGAATGCCACATACATATTATCTCGATACGGAAGGGCAAACAAATAACTAACAAGTTTATAAATCTCGAAATGTTTATGGTGTCTGTTGGCCGCGTTGATAGTCGTCTATATTAAGTTCCACACACAAAACGGAATCTGTTATGTCAGATGGTGTTTTTAATTACCATCAGAATCTTGCCGAACTTAAAATAAACGAGTTACGAGACATCACGGGTGAGATACTAAAAAGTATATATTCCTACAGAGATATCTATAGCCTCTTTATTCCTCATCGGGAAAAAGAAGACCTAATTAACTGGCGAACTTAACGAGAACAAAACTTCGTCCACAAAAAGAAACGAGCGAGAAAGAAAACGAGCATCGAGATTTCCTGAATAATTAAACCGTCATGCGTCGGTAAGTAGAATTTTCTATACACAGAAAGAGAACGATTTAAATAAATAGAGGAAATTCCACGGCGGATGATTATTATCTTTGGAAGAAATGATATTAGCTGACAATTGGGACGAGTGTATTTTAATAAACGCGTTGAAATATTTACATTAGACGCCGTGCTAATGAAAATTGGGCACTGATTCTAATCGTTGTTGGTTTTGTGAATATATACAGGAAGAGAAACATTATTGCAAAATATGAAAGCAGATTTAGATGTCTGGTGAATTTAGTGTTTGTTATTCGAAAACACATAATTTTTGGGCGTGAATTTGAAAATAGATTTAGTTGTTTTAATTTGGTTATTGAATACGTTTATTTATGCTAGTAATAATCTGTAAGAATATTTATGCAACATATTTATAAACACAATAAGTATTTACATATGTGTTAAAAATTTCTTTAATTTTTTATTGCATAAAATGAATAATTCCAAATCTGTAGGTGCTGTAGGTGGTCGTTTTAACGGATTTTTATTGACATATTATCAAATTTCAGTAGTCAAGTTGCTTCCTGCATTCATGTATGACAGCATTTGAAGCTGTCAAATAAATGATAGGCTGTGTCAACTGACTGAGGGGTTTACCCGCTTCAAATCGTTCAGTAGAAAGTTTGACTAGTGCTGTGACCGATCAATCACGTTTGAAATATGGCCGTAATGGTCATAAACGTTCAACGAACGAAACGAACATAAACGTCAAAATTCATAAATGGTACTGTCATGTCAGATGAAACTACCCCTTCAACTACTGTTACAAAAATGTTATTGACTGATATTTTGTATTAATGAATACGAAAAATCACAAAATGAATGCAAATTAAATTTATATTATAGTTATAGCAATTATAGGTTATGTTTGATGTTAGCGTTTGCTTAATCATCCATTGGTCAATCCAACTCCTGTTAAGGCCGAACGAAGTTCTTAAGTCTTTTATTCTTCATGGACTCCATTCAAGGGCTGGAAATACAGGTTGCTAGGTCTTCGCTGTTTTTATCATCTGCTGCTGGATTATGCCGCGGTGTCTTCGGCCAGTGCCATTGCTCTTCTGACGTGGATTAATGGAGGTGGTCTATCCGGATCTAGCGCTGATAATCTGTTGATTTGCGGATTTTTAGATCTGCCTACCCTTTCCAACGTCCTCTCGGCCAACCCAAGCATGAATCGCTTGAGGGAAGGAACCCCCAGGTCGTCACGAAGCTGTTGATTGCGAACAAACCAGGGGGCCCCAGCAATCATTCGCAGGATTCTGTTTTAAAGTACTTCCAGTCTCTTGAAGTTTGTCCTCGCCAAGCTGGAGATCGGCAGCGCTCCATATGTGATTATCGGCCGCAGAAACGTCAGGTATAGGATAATTTTGACTTTCATGGACAGCGCACTCTTCACACATAACAGTGGAAGAAGGAAACCCCTGGCGGCGTAGAACTTTTCGACGGATCCGCCCACGTGTGCGTGCAAAGTTAGTCGTGAGTCCAGTCTCACCCCCAAATATAATACCGAGGGACTCCAGGGGAGTCGAAATCCATCCACAACGATGTTATCTCGCGGCGGTCTAAGCCTCTTAGTAAAACGAATGGCGACGCATTTGGATTTGTTGATGTGTAGACGCCACCTGGAGGCCCAACGGGGGATCTCATTAAGGGAGATCTGGAGCCTGTGACGGAGCAGTTCTTCTTTCCCAGATGCCGTGTATATGGCAGTGTCATCGGAATAGATGGCATTTTCCACTTCTTCAAATCTCGGGAGATCGGACATGAAGATTAGAAACAGGCTCGGGGCGAGAATGGACCCCTGCGGGATACCGCCGGCAACAGGTCTTCCAGAAGAAAGGCTAACTCCCTGTCTGGCGGCAAATGTTCGCTCCTGCAAGTAAGATTTGGCTAGGCGGACCAGATTGGGGTTAATTCCCCCACGAACCATCTTGTATGCCCATCATGCCAGACCGTGTCGAAGGCCCTGGTTGCTTAATCATCACATAAACCAGGTTCAGTGAGCAGTTAGAAACTTTTTAAAACTTTGGTAGTCAGGTTGTTGACTTGACACAACCTTAAATTACAACTTTGTCGACTCAAAATGGGAGATCAAATGACGTTTTAAGATCTGCTACAGAAAAATTCTGTTTTTGATCTTCTTCGAAATATTTACTTATTGTAGATAAGATGAAGATACATGTATGTACATTACGAACTAATTATACAAGCAGTGTTGCCAGATTTTTTAAGCGCTAGTCAAGATCTTTAAAGCGCTCAAAATCGCAAAAATAAATTTGTGAATCTTTGAATTTGAGATTTAATCCAATTGAAGCAGCCTTCTTACGAATTGTTGTCCTAAGATGTTTTTTCCTATTTTATTTTTATCGGGCAAAGTTTTTCGATGATGTAACTTTCTTTCACAATGCTTGATTTTCGCTCTCCATCCTGCATGATTTTTAAAATATTAGTTGCACACACAAGTCCTCCTACAGAGTGAACACATAACCTCAAATTTTAAGATGGCAACATTGTTAAGTTGGTAGTACAAGATATGCCACTTTACTGATCTGTCAGATATCAGATAGCTTTATAACTTAACCTTAAAACAAGAGATCTGTCATTCAGTAGTCTTTAAAAAGAAAGTAACTGTGCGATAAATGCTGCTTTTACGAAAATTTACAATAAAATCGCAGTAAACGTGAAAACTAGCGCTTTCAAACGGGTTAAATGTTAGATGACAAAACGTAAACAATACATACGATAAACAGGACAGTAAACAGTAAAACAAAAAAAATCATTTTTTCTATGACGTTCGTGGTCACGTGGTGGTCACATCCGGTTGGTTCTGTATCAGAATTTGGCGGACCAAGATGGCGGACAAGTGTGACAAGTGTATTGGTATCTATACCCTGCACACTGTTTATTGTTCTTACCTTAACAAAGAAATGATGTGCTTTATATCGCGTGTCCGTAAACGTTTGAAGCCGACACGTCTGTCAAAATGTATGGAATATTGATGCTTAAAGTTTACCACCCTGAGAATATCAGTTGGTTTATTCCTCTCTGGCCATAGTCGCACGTCTGTATTTTCGTCGGGTTTTAGTATAGTTTTTCATTTCCGTATTAGTTTTTCCTTGTATTGACAATCAGTTATTTTCATAACTACTAAAATAAGTTTATAAAATTGGTGTAAGTGACATTCCAGTCAGGTTATGTTTAAATATGCGTTTCATATTTTATTAACGAGATTCAAACGATTACACAAGAACAACTTGTGAACAAAATGTTTTCGAAAATGTGAAACGAGTTTATGTCTCAACCACCATCTCCAACAGTTCTTGTAATTGTAAGATTAACTAATAAATAATGTTTGTATTTTTGTAATTGCAATGATTATTTTATCCTTATAATTTTTTATAATTATTTTCTTAGCTAATTTTAATTACCAATAAACGTTTCCAAAAGGAAGCATATTGTGTTTGATTTTAAGAAACAATTTTAATAATTATGCCGAAAGTAGCTACCGCGTGAGGCGCTAATGTTAATTCTTGCGATCGAAATGGAATGTAGTGTTACAAACTTAACCAAAATTTGACAGTAGCTGTCAGCTTCAAACATTTACGGACACGGTGTAGTTTATGGTACCAGATTGACGATCACATTCAAAAATAATCTCCAATAATCTTAAACGTCAAAGATTTGTCAAATTGGTACGGAAATCTCTAAGTGTCATTTTGAATGACGTAGTAGTGTATACCACATACAAGCGTAACAATTCAAAATGGCCGTCATAGGAAAACAAAGTTAATCCCCTGGCTTCCTCCTTTCAAATTGCAGTGTTTAGAGTTTTATCGCTATTTTTATTCTTCATTCACTAAGGAAGAGAATTTCCTTGCAAACTGCCTTCTTCATAGTACTTAATTTTGACGGATTCTTCAATGCTGTTTTTGCGTCTATATTTAACAACTTACTAGGTACTATAAAATTTATAATTTATAACGCAATTGGAATAATTAAGATTGATTGTATTTATGTAGTTACAAAGTTATTTCGAGCTTTCATATGACCGTTTTTCTGTAGCTAGACAAATAATTGTTCGTCCACATGTATTTAATATAGATCAAAGTAATTTATTTGCGAAAGATACCTAGCCAAGCAGAAACTATTTACAATAAGAATATGCGCAAACGTATTTCCTCAATTACACATTTGCATTCTTCACTTTTCCGTGTTAGAGTAGAGATTTATGCAAATATTATGCACATTACTGGCAATCCTCGACCAGCAGATACTCATATTCACTGGTAAACTAGGTTAGATGCATTATCTACTTCCTGATCATGATTTTATTTTTTGTTTGTGTGTAGATTTGCTTGTCATAACAACCATATATTAGACCAAGATTATCTCTATATAGGGAAATAATTTTTTGTAGTTCAGTACTGCATTTAGATGCAGGACGATGATGACAATTATTTCATCATTTTCTCAATTGATTATTATAACTAATTAATTTTATTGTTGCAGGTAAGAAGGTGCCATTTTTTAGGAGTAGATTATATCTTGTAGGTGAGTCATTGAAATTAAAATTAAACGTATAATCGTGCTTAAATATGAGATATATCTTAGAAAAGGAAGTCCAATATTTCATTAAATATACCTAATCAATTCTTACCATCACACATTAAAGATATGTATGTATATTTAGCCGTATCGTTTCAGGAACCATCACAGTTTACACTAATACCACAGAGAGATGTTCATTTTCACTTTTTGCGTTGGTACTACAACTATCTTCTTCGAATTCCAGATGTTGTACTAGAGATTACCACTGACCGTAGCATACCTTTCTAAATTTATTTATGTTTATTAGATGAAATGCACTGATTATTATTTTCATGCGTTGTAATTTGTGAAATCATTTAGAATGCTATCGCTTCGAGCAGGTTATTTCAGTAAGAGATTTTAGATTGAATTTAATTTGAAAATCTTCATAAATGACGGTTTGTATTGGATAAATATTAAGCTGATTAGTTTTGCGGTGAGATATAAATTATTAAAATAATCATAAATGTTTGAAACCAACTCACGTTCAATCCTCACCATGAAGGATTTCTTAACTCGCATTCTTTTTTTAATTTTGACACTTCAAATATCAGTTAACTAGAGCTTAATAACTCAGATTATTTTCATTCTACTTTATTTAATATAAATAAATGGTCAGCCCAAATTGCAACGTAAAAATATGTAGGTACTTAATATTTTTATTACTTAAATATGACACAAACATATTAATTTCAAGTGTCAGATTTGGTCAAATTTCGATTGGCTTTCTACAATGCGAGGAACAATGATTAAAGCCTGCCAAGGTTGGTGAATATGTTGAAAAGAAGTATACATAAGCGTAGGAATAATCAACATAACCCTAAACAATAAATATAAACAGACAATATGGCAGACTAATACACTACTTCACAGCAAATTCAAATGCATTATGGGTAAAGGTCTAATTAGAAGATAGTTTTAGGAATATTTAAGTTTTGCCAATATATTACTTCATGTTTTGTTACAACAGAGGTCGCGTATGTTTTATTATGTCTATTATGTCTAAAAAATGTTAATAATATCAAAATGTTTGACAATTTCGTAATAAATACGAAATCTTGGACTGTCTGATTCTGCTTTGGTCACAGCCAATAAAAAATAACTGCCACTTGGGTTTATTCAATGTCACTTTTGACATAATTTATATGTTCCTTATGTTGGATCTAATGATTCTAGCAAAAAAAATGCTGAAAATGGATTAATTCAAAAAATGTTTTATTGACAGTTTGATAAATATATACTCTTTCCAGATGAATTTTCTTTTTCTATTCTAGCTAAGAGTATTGCTAATTTTTCTGAAAGAACTCTCTCGATGGATTTTTTGCCCTTTACTTCTTTGGCCGTCTTTTCGGCCATTATTATCACATGAATTATTACTACCAATTTGTTTTAAATCTTCATCTGTTAATAGCTAGGTTAAAGTCTTTTGGGTCTTTATTTCAGTTGATTGACATTTAAAACTAGACTATCGCTCAATTAGGAAATGGTAATTTATCTGTAGTTGGCAACAAATTACAGGTAATGGACACTTTAAACCACTGCAGTAGAAAAAATAAATTGCAAAATCTTTACGAACAACAAAATTTCTACGGAAACACTAGATAGTACTATAAAAAAACCTTTTTTAGTATGCATGCATCATAAACCAATCAAAACACACTCATAAGCGTGCATAATCGGGCTTTTATCGCACGCCGTGCGTATAAAGGTTGCTTGGTAACAGCCAATCCCAAGCGTTTAATAGTCCAATGTGAAATGTCGGGAAATGTCAAATGACATATATGTAGGTACATGTCACTCGATAATATGTATTGGAATTATTGATTTGAATTATTATTTGGACTTTGCAGGTGTTACCTAAACTTAATTCAGCTTCAGCAGCTAGTTTTTGAATTTCTGTCGACATTATTAATACAACAATGATGTTTAATAATTAAGTGAAATGTCAAATGACATAATATAGAGACACATTTCACTCGATAAAATGTATTGAATTTATTGATTTGATTTCTTCTAGTTAAAATTATTGTTGCATTTATACTAAAAAATATCGTATGACACAGTGCATAATTAGCTTTTAAAGCAGTCGTAACGTTAAACGTTAAAACTCGTTAACGTTTAAACTCGTTACTCGTGCTTTAAAAGCCTGATTATGCACTAGTGTCATAATATACTATTCTAGCACTCTGTAAACAACCAATTCATACAAAAATTTTGTTTGTGGTATGTGGAACTGGTTGGTTTGGTTTGATTTAAACTTTATGTTAATTAGGCATTTGGAAAAAACTATTTGATACTCCTCCACTTGAAGAATACAACCTGTGCGTCCACACGATCTCTCACATCGCTGGGTAGCCACCTAAGAATTGTTTTTTCTAATATTTGACGTTGCTTTCTATACATCTTTAAACTATAGTCTATTTACTATAACAGACGAGACTCGTCATCAATACACGTCATAATGGTGGTATTGATTATTGCCACCTCCTTTCTCTCATACTCACGAAATGGCAACATCGTACAGGAGAGGCACCTTTGTATAGAAAAAATCCCTATATTTTCGATTGTGAGAACAGTTATTTTTTGGATATTTTGTTTTGTATAGGTAGCTATTTCTGATTTTACTATAGAGCATTCCAACCTTAGTATTCAGTACGTGTCTTATGGGAACCAATGGCATTGTTGCCATGACTAATTTAGGTTGGCAGCAATTAATGAATGACAAGATATTTGAAATACTTTTTGGTTAGAATTTTTTTGAAAGATTACATTTATGGAATAACAAGTTTTCATGGAACTTAACGTGGGCGAATATATTATGTAACAAAATATGGATATGGTAATATTTATAATTTCAGAAATGTTCGCTTTACCATATCTTTGTTGAAGTTAATTCTAAGAAAATTAGCCAACATGTTAAGCTAAAAAACGTTCAAACTAGGAGTTAAAAAATACAACAATATTAATGGTCATCGTTGAGGTACATCAGACGAAATAGTTTTATAAATATTTATGTATAATACAGTGTAGTAAAATAAAAATACAATCTATAATTTTTAATATTTTTTTCAGAAAATATGTGATTTATTTACATTTGTATATAGATTAGTATTAAACGAGGACTACACAAATTCTTCAATTTCATCTTGCAGTCCGTCTACTATCCACATATTATTCTCAAGTTTTCTAACATGTTCGATATAGTCTTGCCAGTTGTCAACTGTGGCATTGTTGTAATCTCTGGTAATTAGTTCTGGCATATCTTTAGCTTTGAATGTTGAATTGTTCATTTTGATGTAATGCTTTAGTTGTGCCCATGCCATTTTATTTGGGTTTAAATCGCAATGATAGGGTGGCAAACGTAGAATTTCATAGCCGTTGGCTTTTGCAATTAAATCTAGTTTATATTTTTCATATTGAGATTTAACTTGAGATACTGTGAATGCTGCTTTAAAGCTAATGATTCAATGATTTGATCTTCTTTCCATGCCGTAGTAGGAATTTTTTCCACTTTTCTAATATTATAATTTGATGCATTGTCAAGTAAAATAACTGAATTTTGTGGAATATTCGGAAGCAACTGCTTCGTGAACCATTCTTCATACGTATACTTCTCCATCCATTTCTTTATGTGTATCGGCTGTGTTCTTTTTGCAAATAAATGTAAGTTCTGCAACAAGAATAAATCCATTTTCATTACTTACATGAACCAGAGCGATCATTGTCCAGAACTACTTGGAGTTTTTAAACTTGTGGTTAGACCTTCACAAAAAGCTTCACGAGAAGATTTAACTGTGGTATCAGTCCAAGGTTTAGTTGCTGAGTGGCCTGTATTTACCCAAGATTCATCAGAATGTAGTACATAACAGAAATACAAATAGTCTTTATCTTCTTTTCGGAATTGTTTGATGCCTCCATCTAATGATATCATCTCGGTCAATCAGTATAGGTACTTTACCGCTTTACCAATTGAAATTTAACACCAATATCCCGTGAGAATCTATACAAAGTTGTTTGTTTGAAGTTTAGAGAATCACCATCAGCATCGTCTGAACACTTTGCTGGGAGTATCATTTGCTTCTGTTTAATACTAAAGGTTTCACCTTTATGTCATTTTCTTCACGACTCCATCACGCCAGCGAGACTCAGTATTCTGAAAGAATTGCCTTATTTTTACTTTATACTTTTATATATTTAATGACAACTTACCTATTACTACTAAATGTGCAAAAGAAATGCGTTCTTAAAAGAATGGTTAATAAATAACATCACAAAAATAAAGTGTGCTATCGAAATCAACACACGTAACGATTTTGACATTTGTCAAAGTCATATTTGCGCTATGGTCGGAGTTACACCAGCACTGCCAACTGCAAACATATTAATTGATCTGGCACCATTGCTTTGAAATAAAAGAAGACAATTTATTACAAATTGCTTAAGATAGTAAAAGATGTATATATCCCATAAGAGACAATACTGAATACTGGAATGCTCTATAGTTATGACGTGCCTCGTCTGCGATCGTAAACAGACTATATCTATAATTGAAGTGAATGCCAACAATTTTGTTTTGTTTGAAAAGCATTTTTCCAGAAGCTTGGTTTTTATTTGCTTCTCCATCATTCAGTTAAAACCAGAGTTTAATGCATTTTTAAACGGACACATCAAATTTGTAACACATTTTTGAAATCTTTTGTTAAAGGAGTTTGACGTATAACTCTCACTTTGGCAGCGATATTTAGTCTTGCTCCTATTTTTCACTTGTCTGTATTCGTTTAACTTTATAAGGCATTAAAATACAAGTATTTTTTTGTAATAAAGTTTTACTTTTTAAATCTCCAGTAGCTCTACAGAATAAATTAATAAATAAAAATACGTAAAATATCTTACGGCATCAAAATAGATTTGTATATTAAATACCAACGTGTCATACACGGACATATTTTGTGCTCCTCGAATAAAGGCTTGTCCTGGAAAAAAGAACCGGTTTCACAATTTTTTTGGCCACATATCTTATGTATCTATTATGTATATACATACATGTATATCTCGTTATATAAGCAGCGTGTATTTAACAAATACATAGTATCGTACGGGTAAATATTGGTAAATGTACGGCTTAGCGGTTTGTTCGCTTTATATACAGGTAGAAAATATCGTTACTACATCTAATTTACAATGCTACATTCAATAAATAAACCTATTGGATAAAATACCTTGTTATATAGCTTGTTTTCGCGGTAAATTGAGATAAATGTATACGTTTCTACGATTGTGCTTTAACGTCTGTGTCCAGGTGTTATTTGTATGTAGAATTTATTGCATACTGCAGGTGGATTTAGTTTTATTCGTTTAGAACAATGAAGCAATTGTGTAGAATTGAAATTGATGTTATTGTCTAATAAATATTTGCATATCATTTATGTATGATATTTTTACTTTGAAATAACCTCCCCCAGAAGATGGAAGATTGTTCAGAAATTTCAAGGACATTGGTGTCATAAACGCAACATCGTTAAACTGGAGGATAACGTTATAATCATTTGTCAGCAATTCTATGCTAGGAACTTAAACTCGTCAATATTGAGAGATGGTTGGAAAACAGGGGACGATGGGAGATAAGCTAAGCATTTTGATGTGATCAGGCTTCTTTCTGGTTGGAGTTTAACGATTTGGACAAATGATGACCTTGATATTAAATTCCTTGCTTGGAAGGAGCATGAGCATAGTTTGGATTTAAGGAAGCTTTGTGGAGCAAGTTTGAGTAGTCTAGATTCAGAAAAGCCATTGAGAATGCTGTAGGCGTTTTGGGCAGGATTCTCTCGCCACTAGAACACGAACTAGACTGGTTTGTTTCCAAAATCAGGACCAGAATAGCCATACCGTCATACCGTATGTCACTGAAATCCATGAGAAATACATTCACTGTGGGAGACGACAGTATACCTAGTTTTTTTGTTAAGGACTGTGCCTATGCATTGGTTGAACCTCTGTTGTTTTTCCTGATTGTTGGAAGATTGCCAGATTAAATCCTGTTTTCAAGAAACGTGAAGCTGACAGAATTGATAACTATCGGTCCATCGCCATTATTAGCAATCTCGCGAAGGTATTTGAAAAATGCCTGTTTGCTGGCCTTCTTCCACAGGTTAGCTGCCCGATATCTGTGCATCAGCATGGGTTTGTAAGTAAACGTTCGACGGTTTCTAATCTTGCAATCTCTTCTCAGTATCTCTTAGAATTATTTAGAGAATTTGGATGATAACAACCAAATTGATGTTGTCTACACTGATTTCGCTGAAGCATTCGACAGAATCGACCATGGTCTGCTAGTACATAAACTTGAAACAGTAGGATTTTCACCGAAATTAGTGCTACTTTTCCGCTCATATCTTGAGAATAGAAAACACTATGTGTCCTACTTGGATCATGTATCCGACCCCTCCTTCCCATCGTCTGGTGTTCCTCAGGGTACTAAACTGGGACCAATACTCTTCCTGCTATTTATTAATGATCTATGCGACCATCTTGAATGTGGAAAATTGCTATTTGCAGATAACTTAAAGATCTTTTCCCCCAATTATATTAATTAATTAATTATTAATTAGTTAAAAAAAAGAAATAACCCTAGCCAACGGCGTGCACGGGGAAAAATTAAAAAACCCAGATTATAATGTGAAAAATTTTATTCCTCAAAATTTATTGTAAAACACATCACAAACACATATAATACATAATTACATCCATTTGGGCACAACAAACAGAAAATTCAAGCTGGAATTACGAAAATCATCTTTAAAAAATATTAAGCAGTACATTTGGCAATTTACGGAGTGGTAGGCCTGGGTGAAACGACTGACAGACAAAACAAGTCTCAAAAATCTATTTGAACGAAAATACAACATTTGAAAACAAGTACAAGTTTATAAGTGCCCATTAGACCTTCAACCATCAAAATTAAACTAGTGAACAGTGAAGAAAATTCGAAAAAAGAAAAACAAGATTGGAAACGGCAGGGAGGAGTTTGCAACGCGCACAAGAGGATATCGGATATAAAAAACACACACACACATTTAATTACATTGGGAAATTACAGGTAAGGGTTGAGGGTGAGTTAGTTAGATAACCATTGTAAACAATTTAATCACATTATAATCTGGTTCTTCCTAAACTGTTCATATCTTTTATTTTGCGTCATTAGTGACACACAACAATATATTCTCCTCCACATAGCAATTGTCTTACTTTCTCCAACTACTCACCCCCCTAGGTTTTAGTTTATGTATTTGTGATTAGAACTTTAAGTCTTTAAGTTCTTGACCATTACTCGTATACATATGTTTATTTTTTGTGCTTTGTCCTGTAATCGGATTTATTCTGTTGGGCAAATAAATCATTATTATTGTACCAATTATGACTGTCTTCTAAAGAGCTGTCTACCGTTTCTCTAATTATTTTTTCATGATCTTAACCATTGTGACATTCCAAAACCTTCTATGATGTATATTTAGGACCATTCCACATGATTAGGCGAAGCCCCTCTTCCGGAGATAAAGAGTAGGGACTTGTTAAGATTCCTATAAGTAGTTTTTGCTTTTTTCTGGTTAAAAACAGAGCTTTTTCCAATACTAGGAACACTGAGTCACCCACAAGATACTGTGCAAGCATATCTGATGAGTTTTTCGTTAGTTTCCTCCCTTTATTCTAGATAACATTTCTACGTGAATTCCATTTTGTTTAATTTTTCCTATGTCCATGATTCCATGTTAATCTCCTAAGTTCTTCTGTCGTCTGATAGTTTCGATTTTAAACAAATATCTCTTCGAGGCATTCCTTTCCTCACATTTCTTCCCATTAGGAGATGTGCTGTAGATGTTTACCACGTCAGAACTAGGAGCAATACAAAGCATGGGCCTTTATTCTTTTTGATCTTATTTTGTTGCCTTGATTGCACTTTCCACTCGTACGAGACCATTTGGTTAAGCGTACATGTCTGTTATGCTGCTTGGAGTCCATTACAAATTATGGATTTTTTGCTAAATCTTGCAAGACAATCAAATTAAGGACCATCAACGGCTCTAACAACTTCGAGAAAGGTATATCTTCAAAATATTTTTCCTGAGATATATTCACTTTACCCATTTTATATTTTGACCAATGCCATTGATGTGTCACACGAGTAAAGACAATTGCTACCTACTGAAGAAAGACACAAAGTTTACGCTTGTCTCACAGAAAGAGACACATACACAAAATTAATTTCATGAATGTGACAGATAAAGATAGCTTAGCAGGTGGAAGATTAGGCAAATTAGTTAAAATAGATTTAGCAAAAATGACAATAATTGTTAAATTGAAAATCTTGGAGAATGATGAAGTGCCAACTGTTCGGGCAATAATTGAGGAAGGGTTCGTCTACTTGCATGATAACGACCCCAAACAACCTACAAAACTGGTTAAAAATTGTTTCTATCATTATTGGAGTGGCCGCCAAAGCACTAATTGCCAGCCAATAAAATTAGTCGGAAAAAATATTTTCCACTAACAATGAGCACTTAATTCAAATGATGACTCATATCTCTAAGAAAATTATTAAAACAAAAGGAGGTTATGTTGTTAACTTTACAAAACCCAATAGCTTTTTTGCAATTTAATGCGTTTTTTCTTTTGAATTTAATAACTAGCATTCTTAAGCTTTATAAACATCTTATTACATCATTTGTTGGCGTGTACCTTAGTATACTTAACAGCGGTTTGCGGTTTGTGCGCATTAGGTATTCTTCACCAGATACAAAATTGTTCTCTATAATTAGAGACATTTAAATGTAAATTTCTTAATTAAAACTATTAAATGCAGACAAAATCTAACATTACATATCGTAAAGATTTGTAGGCGTAAAACAAAACTTTTCCACTTTAATTTTATTCGTTCCATTCGAAACAAATCAGCGAAGTTAAAACAAGATTATGCCGAGGATTACATGAATAAAGAACAGAGAACTGTTTCGGATTCCTCCTCCTTGGCGGAGCGTAGTAAACGGGTTATGGTTTCACCAAGGTCATGCGGAATCGGCTTTTGCTATTGCTGTAGCATTCACCTTCATTTCCATAGTACGATGGCCGAGTATCAAAAGAATAACATACTACACCATCTCCGTTAGAAGAGTTTAAGCGTTAGTCCTCTCAGTATTTTAGAGTTTAGAGATGAATTTTTAATTTCTTCCATTAACACTGTGAAAAATCTATATCTATAGCAAATATTGAACATAATAATGCTTTAGTGCAAAAAATTTTAGTGCGTGTGGTCTCCATTAACGCGTACGACATTTTGCTATAATTGAAAGATGTTATAAATGAGACATAATAACATGTCATGCATAAAATTTAATGTTTCTTCTGTAAGAGCTTCAATCAAACCGCCGACGAGCCTGAGGCGTAACGAGACACTTTTTCGTGTGTTTGTTGTGGTAATGTCAAACGTGTTCGATAGGTATTTGAGTTTGTGCTCACGGCTGACTGATGACGATGATTTTTTTTAAGTGTACGGCCGAAATTATTTGCATACAATATGGTTGTATTAAGGGCTTGATCTAGAATTATAATAAATTAATAAAAACGCATATCCATTCTGCTATGAAGGTTGGTACAAATGCGTTGTTTGTGCAAACTTAAAATTTTGACAGCTGTCAAATATTACTTCCAATTATTATAGACATGAAATAAGTTCATGGCAATATGCACGCTCTATTATTGAAGTAAAGACGTTCCATACGATCTTTGAATGACAGCAACTGCACAACTCATTAACTAAGAGAGCCGTTAACGATAATTTGGTTTGGAAAATTGATTTCTTGAGAAAAGTAAAAAGGATACCTGCTACAAATGCTCTTTACTGTTATTTTACAATTGGTTATACTACTGAAAGATATTTATAGCGATAAAATGCATCAATGTTACCAAACAAGAAGACGGGAGAATCCTCTAATGAAAGATTGTATTAATTCTGTCAATTTTCACTAAAAAGATGATTTTGTGGTAAAGCTTTCGTTGTTACTAATTAAGTTATCAAAGGTTGGTACAAATGCGGTGCTTTTAGAAACTTCAAATTTTGACAGCTGTCAAACATAAATTCAAATTATAGACGGTTATATTGTTTTTAATATTTTATTATTATAATGTTAGCATTTAAACAAGCAAAATATGATAAGTTGAAAGTTCGCTACATACACTAAAAAAGAAGATAGTTAGCTTAGCTATCACCTTAAGAAGAGGATGATCGTGAGTACGTTTTTTTATCGATAATGACAGACGTTTATCAATGAAGTTGATGTGCTTGATGACTATTAAATCATCATTTTATCCACATGAACTTTATGCCTTCTAGAATGATCTATGCCTAACCTCATTCTTTACTGGACATCAGACAATCAGGAACCACTTACACAACTATTGACTTCAGAAACTTTATTAAGCACACCATAATCTCGCACAGACAATGACTGAAACCTACTACCAAAGACTTCATGACGAGCAAAAGGTATTCCGAAGAATGCTTAACCTTATCACTAATAACGAAAGGCAGACCAAGCAGATAACGCGATTGATACAGTCGATAGGGTAGAAGCGTATAAGTATTTAGGAATGTACTAATCCACAACCGAAAATAAAGCTTTTAAACACCTAACCTAAAAGATTGAACCTACTACTAATAACAAGATTGTCCGCCAGAAACATGACATATTTACATTTGACATATCACATGTCAAAAGTAAATAAATAGGTAGTTTAGTCAACAATGTCAAAATATTCGACAGTTGACAGCAAGCACGGAATTTTATACAGTGTGATATTGCCGTTTTTATTCAACATTCAGTTTATAAGTTATCTAAGCATAAATTTAATATTTATCGTTTTATATCTATTCTTTGTTGAAACAAGCGTTATAAATGTACTCAGTTCTGTAAACTTTCGAGAAGTCTATTCAATGAAATAAACAGATTTTTCCGTCGAACATAAAAAAATGAAAAAGAACCATGCTGGAGAATCAAATACACTCATTCCATCGGCAGGAAATTTATATTCAGTAGGTCAATAAAGGAAACAGGTCATAAACCCGTCCAAAAATTACGCATTCCGTCAATAATTAGAACATGATACTCCATAATGTTGGCAATGTGTATACGATTAAAAATCCCGATCTGTTATTTTTGATTTAATTCCTTGTCAATCGCAGTTCTTCTCTTTTTTCTTCTGCTTGTTTAACAAGATGTGTAATTATTCGTCGGATTATTTTGACGTAAATATTTAGACATTCTCCGAAGCAGATATGCAATACGAATCGGTTATGGGGATTTAAGAATGTATTTAAATGAATGAGGTAAGTAGTATCAGTATCTAACGATTAATAATAATAAATCTTGAAATGAGGGGATTAGGTAGGAAGTTGAAGATTAATGGCGCATTCATTAAATGTGTGTATGTAGGTATATGAAATCGTATACAGTATAGAAATGGTATTTTTATGATAATTAAGTAGTATGTATATGTGAAATGGAAATCGAAAACCGCGAATTGAGAATTATTTATTGACGTATAATAATCAATCTGAAATCTACAACAAGCAAGTACAAATTGGTATACAATTTTATCTTGAAATCACATGATACATTATATAGCCCGCCGATTTTTAAATATTTAAATGTCAAATTAAAAACCAGTGCAACCAACTTCAGAAAAAAACTAAATTTGTAGTACCAATTCGTAATGGCTGAAAATTTGTGGAAGTTCTAAATAATAATTGTAAATAATTATTGTACAAAAAAAATTATTAATTAAACAAACATGGCGGTAATGAAGCTGTAACCTAACTTTTTTTTGATCTCTAGACATGGCAGTTCTTGCTCAATTTTCTCAACTAGCTGACTACGTGATCAGTAAAATGTCATGTGAAAATTTATTCATAAGGTTTGTTCCAACAAGAATAGGAAACTATCAGTAATAGTTGCAAACTATCAAGATTCTGCGCATTAGTAATTTTTCCGTTCCAACAAACCAAACTACAATTTGCAAACTGAAATTTGATGTTCCAAGTAAATCAAAAATCGATTGGAAACTGTTTGCTGATAGTCAGAACAATTTGTGAATTCTCTGCTGATTTTCAGAGTATGTACTTTACGCATGTGTAGCTTATTTAATTTTACATTGGTACTTTATAATTTTGAGGTTAGTAGTTAGTCATTTAAAACGACGCCTTTGAGAACTCAAATTTTGTATATATTGGAAAGATTTTTTGTATCTTAAATTTAATTTCTTTACAGTAGAAAATAAAATTTCAAATTGTTTTTTAAAGCGTTCCAATAAAGGCAAATTACAAACAGTTGGAAATTAATTTCTGATTGCGCATGCGCACTAAAATAAATCTGCCAACTATCACAAACTGTATATTGGAACAAACCTATAATAGGTATCATCTAGAAGACTAACCCAGAGTTAAAACCATCTACAACCAAAAAAACATGGTAACCGATTTGGGGGGAAGGAATAAATGGACGACTAAAACGCGTATTCAACAGGTAGCTAGGCCATACAAGCACTCTTTCAGAAGAATTGGCAAAATTCTTAGCTGATGTACATAAGTGACTAAAAGAGTTTCTACAATTTTCATAGAAATAAGAAAATGAATAAGGAATTGAAGAATAAATGTTTTTGATAAGTAACATAATGAATATATCATACAATCTGTCAAAAGTGACAGTTAACAGAGTGACCGTTATTTCTGATTGGCTGACAACAAAATATAATCACACCGTGCAAGATTTCCTTTTTTGTCATCAATTGTCAAATAGTGTGACATTATTGACAATCACACATATTTATTTACGTTTAGATATTGTAACTAAACCGTCATTCTAGTACATACATACATATTACACTATGAACTAATTCAACACATCGAAGTCAAATTAGCACCTGAAAACTAATGCCAAAATACAGATGACAGCACAAAATGGCAGATTGCAAGGTTCAATGTTGTATGCACTGCACTAGGCGTTTAGTACTTTTCTGTACCTACGCAAAATACATACGCTCCATCTTCTATTGCACTCAGTCCTTCAGATTCAGAACCTAATAGAAGACATTCGTTTCAATGTACTTCCCACTCATACAACACATATTTGCATAAAATTAAACAGTCGTTAATTGCAAGGGTTGATAGTGACGTAACGGCAAACATTCGGGATTTGAACTATACTTATAGTCTGTTTACGATACCAGACGAAGCATGTCATAACCTATAAAATCAGAAATACCCAAAAATAATTGTTTTGACTATGGAAAATATAGGGATTTTTTCCCTATGAAAGGATGCCTGTCCTGTTCGATGTTGGCATTACGTGAGTATGAACATGACGTGTATTGATGACATGCCTCATCTGTTATCGTAAACAGACTATATAAATAACAAACGTTCGTCACATCTGACGTAACAAAACATAAATAAATATGTTGGCAACGAGTTAAATATTCCCTTGCCTGTCTACCTAAAATGCCAACAGCAATTTGACAGTTGCATTTATACGTTGGTATCATGTTTTTTCCGTCGTTTTATTTCTGCGTTCTTC
>SMLS01044976.1:0-11644 GCA_004785975.1 Popillia japonica | reverse complement strand
ACATATACATATAATACATACATATGTATTTGTATATACACATATTCGTATTATGAAAAAATTCTATTTAATGACTTCTTTAGTTTTAAATACTTTCACTGTTCAGTGTGGCCATTTTTTTAAAGATTAGGTGACAGTGTAATGCGTTATTTTATAAGAGAAACACTAAAGTGAAAATTTTAAATAAAATTTATTTATAAGTTCCAGTCTTGAGGAGGTTAAAATTTTAAAACAGAGGAACGTATTAGCGTCATTTTATATGCATACAAGGTAAGCACTATAAATGCTTGGCTTGATACCCTTATATAGAAAAACTTGTCTTACTTTAAATTAATAAATAATTACTAGGATACATGTTTAGACTATAAATTTCATCGACGTTTGTACTAATCAGAACACAAAAATAGCTATAATTACGTATTTGAATTATTTCTTATTAGTTTAACATAAATATACTGAATTATTATAAATTATTATAAAACTAACATTAAATAAACTGGCAATTGGCTGCATTTGAAGTAGGCAGCACTGTTTAGATTTATACGAAAAATTGTGAAAGAGTAAATCTGCATTTAAGAAAAATAGACAAAATAAAGTTTGCATTTTACGTCGGGAACATAAATAAGCGTGCTCTTTTATTTGAAAAAGAAAATATAGTTGAATATAGTTATCACCTAAAATACTGAAAGAATAATTACTTTCACGATAATTTTAGGTTAACTTAATGGTTCAACGAATTGTTATCATTCAGGTATCTGCTATAATAGGAATAAACAATATTGGAGAAGACAAAATGTGTTAACATTGACTCCATGTATTTCTCAAAATTGCTCCAGTTTAAATTATATTGTTTAATAGGTTGAGAGATTATTGGTCCCATCATTTCATCATGGCACCTTGATGATCTGTAATGGGATGGAGGACTTCCCCACAATTATTCCGAAACTGAGCAGGATATTTCATGATTTATACTATGAATTAGTACACCAATTCTCCAGTCTGTATCCATTAGACTTTTGTTATCTTCTCGGTTCTCATTAAATAAACGACTCTCGAAGAGTATTTAAGAAATATATTAAACGACTCATAATTTATACAGCAACAGCGTTAGCTACCATAACCAAAGAACCTGAAGGCAGAGATTGGGATCGACAGATTGGAAGGTTGCAGTACGGAATAAACAATACTTACCACAATACTATTAAAACAACCCCATTCCGACTTCTGATGAATTATGAACCGCGAAATTATGATGGCAATCCGTTGGAGGATGAAACCCGTGAACGAAGAGATGCTATAGATATAGCTACAAAACGAGTTGATGCGTTAGCAAACATACTGAGAGACCAAGAAGAGCAACGTAGACAATACAATAGAAAGAGAGCCAGCGCAAGAATATATGTAGAAGGTGACATGGTGGTAATAAGAAAAGACCCTGTCGCTACGGGGCAAAGTAGGAAGTTGATGCCAAAATACGCGGGCCCATACATCATTACACAAGTACCTACTACCGAATGATAGGTACCGAGTAGCAGATTTGCCGGAAACCCAAAGAACACAAAGGTTTTATGAAGGAATTGTGCCAATTGATGCAATGAAGAACTATGTGGTAGAGACAGAGGATGACGCTAGCGACACCGACGACGACGTTGGCTCAATAACCCAAAAATATGAACCACTGTTCGAGATCCAAGAAGAAAAGGTGGGACAGTTGGAAAGAGACGAAGATGAGAGTCCACAAGAAGGAAGGAGCGCAGACGATAGAGAGAGTCGAATGTATAAATTATGAGTCGTAAGATATATTTCTTAAATACTCTTCGAGTGTCGTTTATTTAATGAGAACCGAGAAGATAACACTTTTATCTATGGGTAAGATAGTGTTTATAGGCAATAATAGCGAAATATGATGGCATTGCACCCAAAGCTTACTATAAATACCATATTTATACTTAGTAACATATTGTATCTTTCACTTCTACTATGGGACCTTGTAATCTACGAAGTGCTTGTAAACTTAATGAGGGCTACTATATCCAAGGGTATGCAGTTGATATTGCAATACTCATACCGGGGAAAATGCGAGCACTATTTCAAAACTCATGTAAAGAGCTCTGAAAACAACAGAAAGGTGATGTAGACAGGAAAACCTAAGAGTAAACTCTGCGCAAGTAATACTGGTGCCCTTTACGAGAAGAAGGAAGTTAGATGGCCTAAAACTACCAACACTTCATAATGAAGCAGTGAAATTCAGTCAAAACTTTTAGGATTGGTTCTTGACTCGAAGTTAAGATGGAATCAACATCTTGAACAGATTATAGATAAGTGAAAACGAGCACTAACGACAACCCGAACAACAACTGGGAAAACATAGGGATTAAAACTACAAAAGTTACACAGAAGCAAGCAATTATAAAACTCGCAAAGAGTCAGAGGTTAGCTTGCATGTGAAATTAATGGTGCCGCAAAAAGCACGCCAACTGCTATGAACACCATGCTATACCTACCCTCCTTGGATATTTACATAAGGGTGGAGGCAAGAGTAAGGGCACAGACTGAAATGTAGTGGAAACTGGAGAACCCAGAACAGTTCGGGACAAGCCAGAATAATCACTGAGATTAGAAACCCTATCTTTGAAATGGACTGTGATACAATGATACCCAAACTCTCCTTTGATAAACCCTTCAAGGTTATTCTAAATATGGATGAGTGGAGAATAAAACAGAAACCTGGAATCCGAACCCAGATCTGGTACGCAGATGGGTCAAAGAGAATGACAGGTTCTGCGGCAGGTATATATGATGAAACCTTGCATCATGAAGAATATATAAAAACGAAAATACTAGCAATAGAGATATGTACCTGAAGGGCATTGGAAAAACAAACAAAGCGTCAGCTGATTCATATCCTATAGGATAGTCAAGCGGCCCTAAAAACACCAGCAGCTTATCAGATAACCTCAAAGCTAGCGCGAGGCTCTCTTAACTTGTGGAAAACCTAAGAATTCTTGTAAAACACAGCAAAGTTACTTTGGTGCGGGTGCCGGGACACAAGGGCAATGAAGTAGCAAACAAGCTGGCAAGAAGACGCTCTGCAACTCAATTCACTGGACCAGATCCGAGCAATTGGCAGCGGATGTGCTGGCTCTTAACCGAGGACAGCTTAGAACAGTGACGAGTCTGCTAACAGAGCATGGCTGTCTAAGGGAATATCTGCATAGCATTGGAAGCTTTAAAGACGAACCTATCTGCAGATTATGCAATGAGGAGGAGGATACAGCCTATCGCATTGTATTTGAATTCGCTGCATTGGTATAACGGGGACTGTCATTTTCGGAACGAACTAACCTATTGTATCGACTTGTATGTATTATAAACTCAAGTAACTTCAGAAGTATCACAGATCAATGTAATCTAGAATTATTCTCGTATACAACCTATTCACACAAAACCTATTAGATACTTTCAATTAGAAATTTAGGGATAATTACAAACGACAATACTGCAAAATATTGATTGTGTCAGCAATTGTGTAAACTGTAAATTTGATATTAATCCACTAAATGATTGCTAATTGCTGGAGTCGTAATAGTATATTACATAACGAGAGTTGTAAGTAGCTTATTACATGCGAGTAGAAAAATTGCGCGCTAGCCGCGTAGCGGCGAGTGCAGTAATTCTACGAGCATGTAATAAGCTTACAACTCTAGTTGTGTAGGTACTATACTTTTTCTACGAGCAAATTTCTACGAACGAATTTACCAATTTACATTGTTACCAATGGTGCCAGTCCATTGCTGGTATACCTTTTCATATCTTCCTCTTGATTTTTCTGGTAATAGGTTTTTAGTAGTGTTCGCAGCTAACTGAATAATATGGGGTGGTGTATTACTCAATTCATTTTCGCTATCCGATGAACTCATTTCAGTTATTTATTTTAAAATAAATGTATATTCAGATAGTGGACAGCGAGTTTTGATTAATTTTAATCTGTCAAAATTATGGGCGGGTACTAAATCGTTTCCATGGTTATTTGATTGTTTTTATATAGAACTGAAGCGTAATTTTTTTTTTATTACGTGCTAGTCATTACACGTCAGTAGCTTGTAATGATCTGTTTACTTAGCAACCAGATAGTAGGTAATAGGTAATTTACTAGTCAGGGAGTAGAAAAATGATTTTTATAAAGTCGTTTGTGCCCCGGTGCTTTTCAGTTAGTTTGGAGTTTCAATTACATCAAAATTTTATTACAGATTCGTCTTGAATATGAATAATAGAATATTAAATAAAAGATTGGGAGCTTTATTGTGATAAAATTTATTATATTCTATAAGTAGATGTGATGAACCAGATCTAGACCAGTTTGAACTGTGGTATTCTTTGACCTTATAACTGCTCCAGATCGTTCTTGTGATTTTTCAAAATATCCCATTTAATTTTTTAAACATTGTAATATAAATAAAATACGATTCCAAGAATAAAGTAGGTTTCATTCTCTAAAGAGTGTGCTGACTTTGTGTAAAATTTACGAGAGCTCTAGTTTAACATGTTTATAATTACTAGTTAAAATTACCATTATGAGAAGCGTTAATTATACATATAATATTTTAAAATAGTTTATAACATAACCTATTACTAAATTTGCTAATATATATCTACGTTCCCAACAAAAAAAAAAAAAATTACGCGATAGTTATATCTTCTTTGGTAATGCAGCTAGATATGTATGTTCCAATGGATTGCCTTTTAAATTGAATGGAATGGTAATATGCTATTTATCCAAGTGTTTGCTCGCAAATGATACAATACGCTATACAGAGTTGAATAATATTGACTAATTGAATAATTATCTACCCACGTCAGGCATTCACAAGTGCAAAAACGCAATATGCGAAAGTACCGTACGTTGGGTACACATTTATTCTACTAATTAATGATTGTATTTGTTTTTCGTGAAAGATTGAAATTGTCCTAAAATCAATAAACGATGCTAGAGATGAATTTACTATATTCATGTTTTTTTTCATATTATTGACGTCATTTGAAAGAACACTGGCATAATTTTAATTAAAATATGAAAATCGGAAGTGTTTTACTGCTAACAATAAGTTAAATTTTTTTCAACCATAAGTTGTTGACAATTAGTAAGTTTGCAATCGGAAACATTAGATGCAAACTCCGTACAATCAACAAGCTGTCGTCTCTATAATTTCACAATGCCTCACTCGTCTTCTTTGCCTAAAGCCAAAGTTGCTTTACGGAAAAGGCCAGAGTTAGACAATCGCTTGTATGTTTGACGTGGTTTATGTTTAAAGCTCAGCTGCTATCTCCAACACATCAGAGATGGCGAAAGCGTGTTCTGCACAATATTTTTTCTACTGTCTTCTTGAATTCATACAAAGCTGTGTAATAAAATGATCTAACGGAATACATACTCTATGAACTGTTTTACTGGTTCAAAAGTATATAGCAGAAGAGGAGTCAATTAAACATGAATGAATGGGTGAAGTAGTCATGAAGATGCATATGACCAGATTTATAACTTAGTGCCTGTGGTCTACATCGTTATCTTCCGTTAACTTCTTAAGGAGAGATATCAGTAAAGGACTAGTATTCTTGAGGGCCAGTTGGGGTTGCCTACAGCGGCTTTTAAATGCGTCAAAAAGATAACATGAAAAACATGACCAGTTGCGGTCTATACCAAGCATGTTTCTTGGAATGGTTAGATTTATTGGTGAATCAAATGTGTTCGCAGTATAAGAAAGAAAGAATATTTTTGTGAATTAGCTTTCTTTTGTCTTAGGTCGAGCCAATTGTAACAATGGAGGTTCAGATATAAAGGTTAGCAATGAGGAGGACTATCAAGCTGAAACGAAACACAATTTGAAGTGGTAATCCAAATGTGAGAGTTCAGCGGATTGAAATTACAGATCTTGGTGGTACACGGATGGGTTCAAAACAGATACGGGAGTAAAAACAAGTATCTACAAGTTAAAAAGTAAGGCTTCGATGCCATTAGGTACAGGTCCAACATTTTTTTTTAAGCAGCAACACATACTACTGAGCACTGTGCCCAGAAATATTTTAAAACTTATTAAGTTGCACGTATATATACCTTATTTTACAGTGCTTTCATTCAATACCGAAACCCACGTGACCTCTTTTAGATGTGCAACCCATTTAACAGTTTTGTAATATTTAAAAATAAAATTCCTGCAGAAATTTTTATTTACATGTTAACAATTAAAATTTTACAGGTTAGGTTTATATTGTAAATAATCACAACTAACTCATGGAAAAATAGTTATAATAAATTTTGAAAGTGGTTTTCGTTGTTATCTAAACAAATATTTACTCAATGTTTTAAATTTGCAAATACATTTTGCAGTTGTTCTATGGTGATATTATTTATTTCTTTTCGTAAAATTCAGGAATAAAATAAAAATGAAAACAATGAAGCATACAGAGGCGTATAAAAACTGTCAAATGTCAACTTTCTGGTTAGACAGGTTAGGGTATTTATTAATAATAATAATAATAATTTCTTTATTGCCCAACAGAGAAAACTTCAATTATAGGACAAATACAAATCAAAAGTACAGTGCAAAATTAATTGTTGCAGTAGGAACAATAATAATGTACAAATTGTTATACAATCTACAACAAATAAAAAGCTAAAATCCTTAAGACTATACAACTGAGCATCAAAAATAGAGTTATTATGTCAGTATTATCTAATATAAAAACAGATCATCGTACAACACATTACCATTTCTAGACATATGTACTATGGTGGACTCCCCAAGGTGGACACCTAATGTACCCTGTGTAACAAGTACTTAGTCCACTGACATTGGTATAAGTAAAAGTGACACAACTGACTGAAGTGTCACTCATTTATTTATACGTTTTATTACGATAATTTGTACAAAATGCCACAACTAACTAATGTTGAAAGAGCTGTTATTATTTCTAAATTAGAAGACAATTGGTCTTTACAAAGAATAGCGGCGCATATGCATGTAAGCAAATCATGTGTTTTTAAAATTAAAACCATTTGGCAAACTGAACAGCGGACAGAGAAAAGGGCCAGACCTAATGGACTTAGAAAGATTTCTAATGAGGAAGAAGATCAGGCTTTTATTCAGTATGTATTGGAAAATCCGTTTACAACATCTGTTAATGCCTGTGCTGAAACTCATTTTCCCGGTTGCAGCAAAACAGCTCGTAGACGTTTAAAAGAAGCAGGTATCCATAATCATGCACCCGCAAGGAAACCATTTCTAACAGAAGTTAATAAGCAAAATAGGTTAAATTTTGCTAATGAATTTATCAACCGCGACGAAGATTTCTGGACGTCAGTTATATTTTCAGACGAAAAAACATTTCAGTCTTGTTACAACGGTAGACTTCGCGTGTATCGGCCCCGCAATACCAGATACGATTCAAATTACATTCATTCTCTGAACCGAAGTGGACGGTTTTCAGTAAGATAAGGATTAGCGCAGATGGTATTGGTGTATGCCACAGAATTCCAGGCACCCTGATGGCTCTCCGATACCGAGATATATTGGAAAATATTATGCTACCATCAGTAACGGCCATTTTCAATGACAATTATGTTTACCAACAGGATAATAGTCCAATCCATACAGCCAACATTATAAGAACCTGGTGTAACGAAAACCATGTAGATGTTCTCCCATGGCCTGCCAAAAGTCCAGACCTGAATCCCATCGAAAATGTCTGGGCTTACATGGTAAAACGAATTTATCATACTAGAAGTATTAGACCTGCTAACACCGAAGAGCTTTGGCAGGAAATACAAAATGCATGGGAAGCAGTTCGACAAAACTACGATATGCGATCGTTAATAGGATCAATGAGAAAAAGACTGCAACATACAATTGCGGCTCACGGTGGGTCTACAAAATACTGACTATATTTTTATTGCTGTTTAGTTCATATTTCACTTTTACATTAATAAAGTTTCAAGTATTACGCCTGCCTTTAAATGCTTTTAATTAAAAAAATTCTATATAAAACGCCACTGATTGAAACCATATTTACAATACATAAAAATAAAAAAAAATACTACAGCAACTAAAAGGTGTCCACTTTAAAAAGTCCACCGCTGTACATATATAGAATAGATCGGTTGTCATTGTTTTTATGTCACTTTATTGTCCATTTTCACCTAAAATTCATATTGCTTCTTGTTCGTCGTTTTTTCGTGTTGTTGTTTTGGATATTTTAAAAACCTGGTCTTTTGAAAGGTATTGAAGGTATTTTAATCCAATAAAGTAAGACTTCACAGTTTTAAAATTTCTGTAAGGAAATTATTTTTTCCTGTACCAATCTGTATATTTGGTTGCCTATGCTTCTCATCTCAAACATTTATGAATACAATGTATATTAGCGGAACAGGTCCGTATATCAGGTCTTTATGAAGTTTAAAATGCGGCAGAAGCACTGTTACACCAACATATAATACAAAATGCAAGTTGTAAGTACAGGGTGAGTCAATGGGCTGAGAAAGTAAATTTATTTTCTAACGATTAATACAATAAAAAATCGAGTAAAATCTCAACAACATATACATAACTTTATATGCCGCAATCCATAAATTACTGAGAAAAAGATATTTATTTAACTGACTAGCAGCAGATGCAGAAAACGGCGTAGAAAACTACAGATATATGTACCTACATATAAAGAAAAGTAAATCTATTGCATACAGACTGATACAGAATCAAACACCTATTACACAAATTCTCGGGAGAATACATACACCAGAAGTTCATAAAAGAACTGAAAATCGGAGAGGTAACAAGTCTACCTACAAATCATGGTTCCAAAATACAAATTTAGTAAAAGCCATTCATCGGACCTAGTAGTGTGAAACCCAGAGATATAGAGTAAAGAGAACGCTCATAAACCACTGCGCATCCAAATTTTGATGTACACACTGGGAGTCGCCATTTTTAACTTTCAGACTACCAACATACTTAAAATTTAAGGTTGTAAACCCATAGATGAAATATTTCCTACAAAATAATCAGAGAGATAAGGGTAGGAAGGATGCGCATAAACCACAGCGCAGCTAAATTTTGATTTAGTTTGTGTTACCTAGGTTACGTTATATAACTTTTTCGGCTTGTTTTTGAATTTACGAAAAACAATTTGTGATTTTTGAGGTTACATTTAGATTTTCAGTCATTAATTTGAATTTGTTTAACATCCCGTCTACTGTAAGAGCGTGTAAGAACGTAAGCCTTTTAGGAAGGATTTTCATCATTTGATTTTATTATACATGCATGATTTCTTAATTTTACTTACGTTTTCTTACGGGAAGGATATTGCAAGAGTGGTTTAGAAGTAGTAGAATATCGTATGCCTAATATTTGTAATACTCAAATTGATAATTTTTAAGTCTAAAGCAAATATTTTGAAAGTTTTTAGGGAAATTACATATATGTAATACACTTGAATTATATGTATTATTTTAATAATTTGAGTCAATAGCTATGCTTGTTCAATTGAAAATTACTGAATTGAATAAAACCATGGGTTAGAACAAACTATTCATGCCATTATTCTGTAGGGAATGCTAAGTCTACGAGTTTGCACCATTGAATTCCAAGTAAGTTGGTAGTATGTAGGGTAAAAATGGTGACTTTCAAAATTAGACATTTGCGCATGTTATACGAGCATTCTTCCTACTCTATATCTCTGGTGAAACCAAGAAAAGAAAAGTAGCACTAGAATGATGGAAAAGCTCTCGAGGATAGACAGACTACGAATTTCATTAAAGAATATATGGCCAAATTTACAGAAGACCTACTGAACAAAGGCAGGAGGACGGTCAAGTTAATTGTAGAACTATTAACAGTACACTGTAGATTCAGCAAACACGTGAGCAACTTCTTTCGGTATGAGAGAAAATGCTATGTGCAGATTATGTCAGACAGAGAAAGAAATCTCTCAACATACTAGGGGCTAGCCAAACTGAGGCTAGAATCTATTGGCGAACCGTATTCATACACGGCTAACTACATGAAGACAACCTCGCCACAGCTGGAGAGCCTCATAATACGTAGATAACAGAGTTCCACAATAAACCTATTGGTTACAGTGGAAAAAAGGCTGCAAGGCCATCTCCGTGATTATATATTTATCTAATAATCCAGTACATTCAAATTTCGGCTTAAATTTTAACTGGATTTTTTTGTAAGTGTCATTAATCGCTAAGATTAATAAGTAAAAAAAAGTAATTTGATGTGTTAAAAAATTATACAAAAACGCAGAATCTGTTTTAATGTAGATGAAATTATGTAATTTAAAATAGTATATGAAAACTAAACTAACCAACTTTATGTATTTTAAATGGAATAATCAATTTCTTTGCAGATTCCCATTAAATGCTTTGCCAATTATACTTCTTTCAAATATGTCCTATACCTTTTACATATATACCCTTTAATATTCATAACGAATTAAAGATTTTGCTCTGTTGTACATTTATATAAAGTAGATGCAACAGTGATGTACCAATATTTCACATATATCGCAATAAATTCAAGTTAACAAAAATTGTTTGCATCATTAGTTAATCTAATAGTGATACTTACCAATATATAAATTTTGATGTCTCAGATATGTTTCTTCTTAGGTACATTGTTGGTATATAAGCAAGTTAACAAATCGATGATATCGAGTAACCATAGGCACAAAGGTGGCGTAACACAGAAACCTCATTTACAGAATATTGAGACGCCAGAATCTTCTGTGTAATTTTCCTGATACGTTCAAGAAGCTTGTTGATCTAAAATATTGAAAGGTTATATTTGGTTTATACCGAAAAAAAGGTCCAAATTTGTCATTTTATGGGAGCATATTTACGAATTAATTAGGTGTAAAATTTCATTGAATTCATTTGATTCGGGAAAAATGGAGTTAGCCTCTATTCTTTCCAGGATTCAGTTCAATGCCGTCGGTGTGGGTGGCAAAAATGTATCATTGACTGGCTTGTGTTGTTTATTCATAATTGCTTATATTACCCATGTTATTGTCCTGAACAGAGTAAGTTCTCCGTTTCTCAGAAGGAAGTCGTTTTCATTTCTTTATTTAGGATGTCCTAACCACGGAAATTGAATGATTTTCTGCCAATAAGCGTTTTATTTGTCATTCCTAGGGTATTAGAGCAAATAATTCATAAATAGCAATGTCAATATCTCATTGTTATTACTGGTGATATGGAAATTGTTATTAGAGGCAATGCTACTCATACATATACCTAGGTCGTTTAGATTATAGCAAAGCGGTTGACACACAGAACATAATAATAATAATAATAATAGAATTTATTGACAACTATAACTCAAATACATTGTCAAAAAGACTATATCACCTTTAAGTGTTCTTCCTACAGCCTCGCTTTTAGGGTAGTCCTTCGCCTTGGATAATAATCCCTTAGTCGACAATGTTGTGGATCATTTTCGACCATTGTTCTCACAAAGGATTTAGATATCGGATAATATTGCTTATGTACTGGTAATTTTGATGTTGCTTCTTTTGGGGATACCGTAAACTCGGATGACTTTGGCCGGCCTGGGCGACTTTGGCCATTTTTCATTACTTATTTACA